>JANAVB010026963.1:0-45000 GCA_029216955.1 Iris pallida | reverse complement strand
CGCTCAGATCAGTATTAGGGGAACAATATTTACAGTAACTTGAACGAACCTCAGACGCACAACCAGTGGAGGCGCGGGAGTTCAAGACCACAGGGTTTGCCTTGCTCGACTTGGTTGCGAACGCAACAGATGCGCCCAAGTGAGACAAGGACTTCGAAGGTTGACTCATTTCCGGCGCAGAAGCACCCGAGTCGACCTTATACAGCTTACCATCAGCAGCGCGCATGATTGTGAGCGCATGCTTCTGGTTTGCTGCCGGCATAGCACGTTTAAGGTGCATGGCCCGTGCTGCTTTGGACTTCTTCATACTAGCCAGCTGGGACGCATAGTACTCAGAGTCCAAATTCTCCTTGCCACTACAGCGAGTGAGTCTGTCAAAGACAGAGACCTTCTGGGGCACATCAGAGGTGATGCGCAGGACATTAGCTGTGCTCCTGCTCCGTCGATGCATCTTTCTCGCCTGAGAGGGAGATGGCTGGGGAATGTGATCAGCCGCACGTTTTCCCGAGAGATGCGCTGCACCAGTGGGCGCATCTTGGTTGCTGAGGACGTCAGCAGGAAGGAAAGGCTGTATTGGCGCATCTCCTTCGGTGGTGGTAACAGAGGCATCGACCTTGCGTACCCAGACCCGGCGAGTCTTCTTCGGCTTCGACAGTCGCTTCGAAGGACTCGCACTGCCTTCAAAGATGAACTCCTCATACGCCTGTTGATTGAGGCGTACGACCAGCGTCTTATGGGAGGAGCCCACCTTCACGTCGTCGGATTGCGACACAGCTTTCTCGGTGGAGGAGAAAGAGGTCCCCAGCAGAGTCGCCAGCTTATTTGCCATTAAAATTGTGTTATTGCAAATTTCAATACAAACATAATAGTATTACAATGTAGGACTTCGATGTAGTCCTAGGAGTACACTTTTATTTATCTGGGTCCCTGTGTCGATGGAGCGAGTGGTAATGCGTTGATTTTGTTGACGATCTGACGACGGTTCTCGGTTCTTTGAAGGTTTAGATTGCTCTGGGTGCTGGAGTTTACGGAAAGAAGGAAGACGTTGAGTGTCTGTATCTGCCTCTCTGTAGGTCTGCCTCTGTATATGTATGTCGGTGCTTATGTGATGTATGTGGAAGAAGAAAATGATCCCTCTATTTATAGTCTGTAGGCTGGCTGCTCATGTGCGTATATGTAGGATGTGCCTGTTTATGGGGATGCCACGTGATGATTGCTGATGGAGGCGCATGGATGATATGCTCTATTTGAGGAGTTGAACCCTTCCTGTTGCCTTTGTGGGCTGCGGCTGAGCTAACACGTAGCAAATGGAGAGGATCTTTCAGTTGCTGAGATCTTGGGTGATTAGCACCCCTTCATAGGCTGAATCAAGTCAAAGGACACGTGTCGTAGGTCCATGGCTCGAAGATCTCAGATTTGGTGGGGAGTGATCTGATAGGATGTACCTGGGACTAGGCGCATGAGGAGACTTTGGCTCGTAACCTTTAGGAGTCACGAACCAGTCAGGGCGCATGGCTTTTGAGGTGCATGCGGGGCTTCAATAGTGACTTTGACTTCTGTCTTTAGGAATCATAGAAAAAGTCAGAGGCACATGGCTTTTGAGGCGCATGCAGAGATTTGGGCGCATGGCTGCGGAGGTGCATGCAAGATGGTTGGGCGGCCACGTGGCTTGTAACCGCCGGAGGAGAGTAATGATGATGTTGACGTTGGTGACGCTTCATCTTCTGAAAAAGCTGTCAACTGTTTAGTCCTCGGGGGACGTGCTTCCAACTCTGTCAGACTTCAGCATTTAATATTCTTTGACGGGTGATAGGCTGTTGAGTGGGCGCATCGATCGGCGTTCCACTAGGCGTAGGGGGGCGCATGGAGGTGCATCCTTATAAGGCGCTTGGTGTTGAGGGGCGCATCTGTATGATGCGCTATCTGACCGGCGCATCCGTTTGCATGATAAGTCTTTATTGGCCCGACTGTTACGTTCTTCGAGTGCTTTAAATGGCCATTTTTGACTTGGCTGAATTCAAAGCGTCAGGTTCATCACCATTTAATGCAAATTTATTGTACGGGATTCGGAGATCCAGCCACTTGGCACATGGGTTTGATTTGCCCGGCCTATAAATAGTGGCATGGTGAGGGTTTACTTCTCGTTCTCTCATGTCCTCCCAAAATGAACTTGTTTTCCCGAGCGCATTCTGTTGACGAAATGCTGCCGAAGGTGAAGATGCGACGCATTGTCTTCATTGATGCACATGAAGGTGACTGTTACATCCAAAAGTCGGAGTCGAGGGCTTCTGAGGCAGGCAGAAGGTGCCTGTTGCATCCAAAGATCGGAATGCTCGAGCCTTATCTCCGTTATGCTGGAAGAGCCACAGATCGGAATTGCGGTGCTCCGATCATCTTCCTTGGGCTTTGGGAGAGCTCCTCCTCCCGCTAGAGTGGGTGTTGCCCATTCTAGTTGGGTTGAAAGCTGCTCCTTTAGTCGCGGGTCGATTGCGGTGCTCTCCTCTTCCTTGGTTTGAAGAGCTCTCCCTCCAGCTAGAGGGTTGATTGTCCGCCCTCATTCTGCCCAATAAATGCTTTATTAGTCGAAGCATTTGATGGCACATATGCTGACATTTCATGATGCGTCTGACTGGGATGCTGAAGAGCGGCACATAACTGAGCTGCTGAAGGGATGTACATAACTGAGCCGCTGAAGGGATGTACATAACTAAGGATGCACATAACTGAGCTGCTGAAGGGATGTGTCTGGCTGAGAGCGCATGGCGAGATACGCCTGTTTGAGAGCGCATGGCGAGATGCGCCTGTTTGAGAGCGCATGGCGAGATGCGCCTGTATGGCAAGATGCGCCTGTTGTAGACTTAGGATCTTTTCTTTGTAGAAATTCTCCTTTGTACAGCTCTCTCTTTTTTTAGACATGTAATAGACTTTTATATGAAATAAAAATCCTCTTTTAATGTCTATGATTTTGCTTTGCTATGCCAAGTGCTTCATCTGAGTTCCCTGACGTATGTAATGTTTTGGCGCATAGGATTTCTGGTCCTGAAATTCCATGCTTCTACACTTATGAGTGTGGAATATTTTCATATCTCCTATGGCCTTGACACATGTGTATCACGATGTGAGTGAGTTATATAGGACATGGACTACTCGACTGGCCATCGATACGTATGGGTCGTGCGACGGTTAGGAGGTAACTGATACTAGTGTGTCAAGTTAGAAGCCGTACCAGTTGCCAACTGGACAGGATGTAGATACATCTTGAACATGAGCATCAGGGGGAGGGGACAACTACTAGCGTAGGGGCAACATTTACTTTTTACACACATTTATGGGCCGATAGTTACTCGTATGAGCGCTACTTTCTGCCCCTGGCCGATAGCGACTCAGATGAGAGCTCCTTACTGCCATTTTTTATTTACTCTGTTGATCCTACAGCCCCTGCGTAGAACGTTGTCCTCAAAGTGCATCTCACATAGACGGTTAGGAGATCCTGTAGTGTCATAGTTGCATATTTACACATTCAGTTATTTTGGCATTTTTTGTATCTTGTTACGTCCCTCTAAGGACCTGGTGATCTCTCCAGGATTAGACGAGCAGGACTATCCCCAGGAGTACGGAGCAGCTTTGGATCCTTCTTACGTCGATGACGAGGCTTCTCCCACTGATACTTAGTTTTTCTCTTTATTATCTAAGACTATGTAGTGGACATCTTTTTATCTTCATTTTTCTATTTTGAGGAGGTTGGACTTCATTTAGTTGAGACTATTTTTCATAACTGTTTGGAGTGGATATGTCCACCCGGCTATCTCTTGACTTCTTTTATTATTGAGACTTATTATTCATTCTGTGTTGAACTGTGGATGAGATATAGTTATTATATTATGGCTTATCATGTATTATTATTTACAGCTTATGTACAAATACGAGGATACCACATATTGGTATATTCTTTATATATGTGCAGCTGGCATACTGACGTACTTAGTCCTATGTTTTATGGGACTGGGGCATTACAGATAGAACTTTATTGTGTTTGATGAATGGAGAACCCCTCATGAGTTTAGACCAAGTCCCTCACAAGAAACCAGCTTTCTTATTTGGAGATGCCATCAAGAAAATAGCTCGGTCCAAATCAAAGCGAGAGGATAGGTTTTGTCGGAATGGAGACAGACTGATGTATCTCAATGAGATGTCAAGACACTTATCTCTATCTCGATATGCTCATTCCAGTTCTCGTCGACGGATGGCATGGGACTTGTGTCACGACCCGCACCCTAAAGTAAGGGCACGAGAAGTGGGTACGTCCAGCCTACGCCACAGTGTCGGCGGTAGAACGTTGTCCTAGGTCTCATGCATTTAACAGTATAAGGCTAAGCAGTTTATACTCCCCGAATGGGGTGACATAGCAGAATGTAAACTCAATCACATCTAAGGTAGAGCATAATGGAAGATAGATAAAATATGAAATCCAAAAGAGATACAGCAGATAGAAGTCTAAGTGTCTAAGATACACAAATCCAGAAATACATCTCAAAGCTCAAATACAGTAATCTGTAAATACAACTCAAGACAACTGAAACAAGCTATAAGCAAAACCCTAGCTATCTATACAACCTCTACTGTGTCTCCTCTAGGCTAGCAGGCAACCTCCAGGCTATCTGTAAAATTTATCAACAGGTCTAGTCAGGACAGGAGCGAGCACAATACATCTCAACAGTTCATAGCAGGTTAGAAAATATAATCATGCAGTAAAGTAAGATACAGGTACTGAAGGAAATGCAGTATGTAAACAGGAAGAGAGTTGTAATAGAAATATCTACTATAAATAGAGACTAACAGTGGCTAGTGAGTCAGAGTACAATATAGACATGTAAATGGTATAGGAGATTCTGATAAGACACTATGGAAAGATTCTGATGAGATACTACTTGGGTATTATTTACATGTCTACTTCTACTCCCCCGTACCCCCAATCAATACACAAGGATCCAACCAGGTTATGTTATGATTCCATGCAAAGGCCCCCGAAGGGTGATACATGGATGTCCCATAAATAGGGATTCTAGGAGATTCTAGGATATCCAGTAAATGGGATAAGAGATTCTAGGAGACTCTGTGATCATAAGAGTATATGTCACAAGTGATCAAAGAACCAATGAAGCATAGTGATACGCCATGTAAGTGAAACGCACAGAACATGTAGTACCCGATGCTTCCTAAGGATAACATCTCAAGAAGGGATCCATATAGTACCAATCCGTGTGACCAACGTGACAGTAACAAGTAAAGTAATTTAATGCAGGAAATAATTCTAAGCAGGATATGAAATGATCAGAGAATGTACTCGCCTAGTGTCTGAATGTCCAAAGTAAATATAATGTCCGAGGAGAGGTGTGTGTGGCTCCTAATCAGAACAGCACAAGTCACAACAAGTCCAAAATGGCAATATAAAGTTCTATTATGCATTCTATATGATTCTAGGTCAATCTAGACCAAAGTCAACTCTTGGTCAACTTGGTCAACCCTAAAAGTCAAACCTAGGTCAACTATGGTCAAACTAGGTCTAACAAGTCTAAATTAGGTCAAACAAGTTATTCTAGGTCTAAACAAACTAAGTATATGCAAATCAAGTATCCAAGAAAGCTACTAACTCATAGCCTAAGTCACTTGCTAAACCAAGCACAAAACTAAACCATAAGCTAACAAGACACACAAACTTAGTCATATAATGTATATATATTATTCACATTCACATATTCATATACATAGATATATATAGGAAAGTTATATATATAGGCACATACATATATATATAGAGAGAGAGAAAGAGAGGTAAAAGAGTAAGTGAGTATGTGTGTGTTTGGCATGTGTGTGAAAGGATATGTGTTAATGTTCTAAAATTTAGTGATAGGTAGGTGTATGTGACATGGGATACATGATGTCAAAGGGTGTATGAATGCATGTGTGTAAAAGGTTATAGGTTAACTCAGTTTATAGAAATACATACGTACATACTTACCTTGTATACATACATAATATATATCATGTATATTACATTTACATGATACATACATGTATACTTGTATTATATTATACTTACATTTATGTATATTAGATACTTGTATTTATATTAACATATTGCAAACATTCATTTCATTCATGCATCTATGCATTACCTACATGTTTTATACATATGCATACATTGTATATTCATATCATTTCATACATTAACATAGAGACATACAAACATGCACACATCATATATTTTATACCTTGCATTAGCTTACATATTATGTTATACATTATCATTCATTCCTTTTATATATTACATTATCTTGCATGCTTGCATTCATATATTACATTCTATATTACCTATATACATGTATTTCCTCCATTCATTCATGCTTGCATCATATACTCTACATTACCATACATATTATCATTATATATTGTATTACAATATTTATATATTATGCATTCATATCTATCATTACATATATATCTTGCATTCATTCTAGCATTCATTATATACTTTCATGCATACATTGTATATCATTCTTTCATTCATACATTGCTTATATGCATTATATTAATTGCATTCTTACATGCTTGCATTCAACCATATATATACATTAATGTAAATAGAATATATATCATATATATATATATATATATATATATATATATATATATATATATATATATATATATCATTTCATTCATCTAACATATCATGCATTACATACTCTATATTTATTTAATATCCATACTACATAGGCTCATAGGTTACACAAAATGCATATATCGTATAGTCACTCTTCTACTTAAAATTAATACTGTACAAATTGGGAATTCACTAAATTCTAGGATTAAAGTATGTTATATATCTTTGTGTTAGCTTTCCGAAACTTTAAACGGATCGCATTTTCGTGTCCGAAAGCTCCCGAAATCGCAAAAACACCGAAACGCGTTCGTCTTTCGTACAGCTGACACTCAAATAATCTTATAGAAAGTTTCAGAACAAATTTGGCTTATTAAAATATATATTTGGAAAGCTAACTTCGATATGCTTCTTTTAGAAAAAAACTAGAGGTTAATTGGAGTTATGAGCTAAAAGTTATGGCATTTCGAAGTTGCTCTAGCTACTAAAAACGTGGATAAAAAATATGACGAATTTAGGTAGTTTGAGACAAAAGAAACACAAGTATATAACATAATATATCAAGAACTCACTCTCTACACTAATATATATATATATATATGAGACACTATAGAACACATCTCCAATACAAAAATATGAGATTAAACATGAAATAATTCATTCATACATAACAACAACACATAGTGTCCAAATTTGGAATTTTCCCACATGGACACAACCACAACACAAAGGACACTCCTATGACCTCCAAATGGACACGAAATAGACACAAATGGAGATACAACCATGGGGGTCATTCCTATGGATTCAAAATATTTCTATATGCATGTAGGGATGGATTAGAGGAGAGATTATACCTTCCGGAAGAGAGATTCAAAGGAAAAGCCTTCTAATACGGCACCGACACATAGAGATTCCAAAAGGACACGAACGAGCTCCGAATCCTCCCAAACTTGGCTAGCACTCTCTAACCATGGAGTAGAAGAGAAATAAAGAAGATTTGGGAGAAGAAGGGGTTGATTTGGAGATGAAATCAATGGAGGTTCATCTCTAAATTAATTTGGGGAAGAACAAGAGAGAGAAAGTGGATGAAAACAAATGAATGAAGGAGTGACTCACTCCGTATCCCCCCCATAAGTGGCTGTCCAAAAAGGGTGAGGTGTCCCCTATTTGAATGTCCAAAATGCCCTCCACTAATCTATTTGATTTAAATTAGGAATGGGTTAAAGGTTGAGGTCAATTTAGTCTAGTTTTAAGTCTCTAATTAAACTAAACCTATCCGTTAATAATTAGTCTAACTAATAACTAAAATTAATATCATGTGGACTAAAACTAATATCATGTGGGCCATGCCTAACTAGTGTGTGGGTTCCACTAGAGTCAAACTGTCCCCCGGGTCCCTGTTTCAAGTCGGATTGAGTTGAAATTCGAACCCGACTCAAATAACCCCAAAACAATATCATAAATAATAAAATAAATTTTAACACCAAAATAATATCATAAATAATAAAATAAATTTCAAAAATATTCAAAAATGTAAAATAACAAAAATACCCCTGTTTCTGAAAACTGGGGATGACAAATATATCCACCTTAAAAAAATTTCGTCCTCGAAATTAAAACAAAGCAATCACAGGAAACACATGAGGAAAATCTCATTCAAATACTTTTCAAAAAAAATCAGCAAAAAAAAATCTCTTTGAGGCACATCAAACATTTATAAATAAAAACTGATAAGTGTCCGCTACGGACACAAAACCATCACAAAATCACACATATCAAAGGCCAAAATCAACAATCACCAACGCAATAAATATCAAAATAATTCAAAGAGGTCAAATGCAAAATATCCTTAGGCCAGAAATGACATTAAAACATCCTAATCACATGGTTAGGCTCTAGGTCAAACAGTCTCTAGGGTTTCACTAGCAAAACATCAAAATCACAAGTCATGATTTTAAATAATTTAAAAATTACCAAAAATCATATCATGATTTAAATGTCAAATCAATAAATGATTAAAATTACAAAATTTTAAAATTACCCTCATTTTAGAAAACTGGGTGTTACAAGTCTACCCACCTTAGAAAAATTTTGTCCTCGAAATTAAAATGTTCATACTCCTTCTAGGACAAACCCCCCACAATCAAAGTCTCAGAACTTAAACAATCATACGATTTAAAAGGATGACATATAGGGTCATGGCATACGGTGGTAGTGAAAGTCTCATCTAGGTATACTAGTCATGCTAAACCAAAATGGTCATAGGGTATCAAAACACACAAGCAATCTAGGGTGCTAAACTAGAAAAGATACAGAAATAACAATCATCAAGACTGTAAGACAGTCTACCATCCTATATAAAAACTGGTACTTATCAAAATAAAATAAAGTTAACTACCATTTATCTAATAAGGGGTACTATTTAAGAAAATCAAAATCAAAAGTTAAAGAATGAAAGCCAATTGCATGGAAATCCAATCACAATATATTTATATATATATAGCGTTAGAGAGGAAAAAGCTAGTATTATATACAAGTTATGTGGTTCGTGTATGTATGGGTGTATGTGGACATGTTCATATGGTCAGATAATAGGCGTGCGTGTATGTGAATTATATATGAAAGCGTATAGAAGGATTTGGGTTTCAAAACAATAGCTATCCAGTTACACTACTCATGGCATATTGGTTAAACAATCTACAATACACAACCTATTACTCATAACATGCATAGCTGTCACGACCCGCACCCTAGAGTTAGGACACGAGAATGTAACAACGTCCAGCCTACGCCGCAGTGTCGGCGGTAGAACGCTGTCCTAGGTCTCAATGCATCTAACAGTATAAGACTAAACAGTTTATACTTCCCGAATGGGGATGACATAGCATAATGTAAACTCAATCACATCTAAGGTAGAGCATAAAGAAAGATAGATAAAACATGAAATCGAAAAGAGATACAACAGATAGAAGTCTAAGTGTCTAAGATACAAACTCAGAATATATCTCAAAACCCAAATACAATAATCCATAAATACAACTCAAGATGACTAAAAATAAACTATAAGCAAAAACCCTAGCTATCTATGCAACCTCTACTGTCTCCTCTAGGCTAGCAGGCAACCTCCAGGCTATCTGTAAAATTTATCAACAGGTCCAGTCAGGACTGGAGCGAGCACAAAACATCTCACGCAGTTCATAACGAGTTAGGAAATATAAAGCATGCAATAGAGTAAAGTACATGAAACGCTGAAAGAAAAAGATATATAAAAAACAGTAGAGATTTGATAACAGAAAATATCTAAATATGATAAGTAAGACTGTAAAGAACATGTGATTTAGAGCACAATATGGTTATGTAAACGGGTTAGGTTATACAATAAAATGGGACTCCTTTGTACGTGGGTGTACAATGGACATATACAATTTCTTATACAATACGATTGATCACATAACCATTTCTACTCCCCCTCCCCAATCAATACACAAGGATCCAATTCAGTTACGTTATCTTATACAATGACTTGTACAATAGCTTGTACAATGGCTTATACAATGACTTGTACAATGGCTTGTACAATGGCTCAATGTGATACTGAGAGTACAATATGCACAATGAGTGTACAATGATAAGGGTATTCAATAAATACAATATGTAAGTGAAACGCACATCACAATATGTACTTAGTGAATACAAGGAGATAACATCTCAGAAGAAGATCCATATAGTACCAATCCGTGATAATGAATCGTGTCAGCATCAAGTACAGTAATCTAGAGCAAAAATGTAAATCCATACAAGTATGAAACGGTCAGAGAATGTACTCGCCTGATAGCCTGAGTGTCTGAAGAGAATATACTGTCCGAGGAGTGGTGTCTGTCTCCTATAGAACAGTATAAGTCACTATAAGTCCAAAATGATAATAAGATGCATTACAATGCATTCTGAATGAATCTAGGTCAATCTAGGTCAAATCTAAGTCAAACCTAAGTCATACTAAGCTAAACTAGGTCATACTAGGTCATACTAGGACAACCAAGGTCAAACAAGGTCATAGGAAATCAATCCAAGTCAAACTAGGTCAATCGGGGTCAAGGTTGACTTACAGTTGACTTTTGGTCAAAAAGTCAACTCTGGTCAACTGCACTAGTCAAACTAGGTCAAACTAGGTCATGTCCTAACCCAGTAAGTCTTACTAGGCCTAACCAAGACTATCCTAGCAAGCACACATCAATACAAGGCTATACAAGCCAACATACACCCAACTCTATATAGCATGCAATTATTCAATACTCAAATAGACAAGAATTCACATTGGATATACACTAGGTAATCTATTACTTTAAGCTATATATGTCTACACATATATACACATGCATATATTGGTATTCAACATTAGGTCTATAATCATGGCATTTCAATGGTTATATAAACTTATATATTACAACACAATATGCTAACATATATATAATATACATACATAGCTAAGTTAACTATATTCATAAATACTTATTTAAGAGGCTATGTGTGTGTATGTGAACATGGCAAAGGGTCAAGTGAGGATTAAATGGGCATACATAGTGTATACATATCAAAGAGTGTCAAAGTATAAGTGAACAATGTGTCAAGTGTGATAGTGTCAACATAGTGTAAGGGGTACATGAGGTAATATATGATTTGTGTTAACATAGAACATTACATCACATTAACTTGTATATTATATACATTACATCTATTATTACATTACATTCATGCTTGCATTCATTCATCATTCATTTATTCTCTTGCACTACTATATGCACCATACATTACATACTATGGAACCTACATATTCATTACAAGCCATACTTATACATGCTTACATTAGATAAGATACTTACACCTCATACATCATTTATTTAACCATTTACTCATGCTTGCATTCTTTATTTAGTTACATAATGTATATACATTAACATGGATTAAAATCAAATAGAACATTATATTACACACAAGGGTGCACAAAATACATATGCCGAATAGTAACTCCTACTAATAATCAATACTGTACCAACTCAGCATGAATTAAATTCTAGGATTAAAGTATGTTATAGATCTATGTGTTAGCTTTCCGAAACTTCAAACGGATCGCGTTTTCGTTTCCTTAAACTCCCGGAATCGCAAAAACACCGAGAACGCGTTTGTCTTTCATACAGCTGACACTCAAATAATTCTCCAGAAAGTTACAGAAAGAATTAGGCCTATTAATACATATTTTTCGAAAGCTAACTTCAATACGCTTCTTTTAAAAAAAACGGGAGATTAAACCGAGTATTGAGCTAGAAGTTATGACATTTCTAAGTTATGGCTGACATTAAAAACGTGGATAAAAATCATGACGGATTTAGATAGTTTGAGCCAAAAGAATACACAATATATATCCTAATTATCCACAACAATAATAGCAATAATAATATGAGGAACCACACTCACAAACTTGATTATATAATCATTATGAACCATTTATTACATATATAAGTATAGATACACTCTCATTACAATATATATATATATATATATATATATATATATATATATATATATATATATATATATAAATCTATATATGTAACATGAACACATCCACAACACAAAGGACACTCCTATGACCTCCAAATGGACACAAAATGGACACAAATGGAGATACAACCGTGGGGATCATTCCTATGGGTTTAAAATAGACCTATATGCATGAGGAAATGAAAAGGAGAAGGGATTTATACCTCCCGATAGATCAAATCGAAGAAAAGCCTTCCTGGAGCGACACCGACACGTAGAGATTCCAAAAGGACACGAACGAGCTCCGAATCCTTCCAAACTTGGGTAGCTTCCTCCTTGGCTAGAATGGAGAAGGAAAGAATAAGATTTGGTGGCGAAATGGAAGGATTTGGTGGAGAAATTGCTAGGAATTGCTCTCTAAGAATTTTGGGAAGAACAAGAGAGAGAGTGTGGATGAGAATAATGACTGAACTTGAGCCTATCCTCTCCCAAAGTGGCTGGTCATATGGGCTATTTGTCCTATTATGGTAAGGTCCAAAATGCCTCCACTAACCTATTCTATGAGTATTAGGAAAGGGCTAATTGGTTGGGGCTAAATTAGTCATTCTAAAGTCTCTAATCACACTAACCTTATCCATCATAATTAGTCTAACCTCTAACTAAATTATTTCTATCATGTGGACTAAAATTAATATCATGTGGGCCATGCCTAACTAGTGTGTGGGTCCACTAGAGTCAACTACCCCCGGGTCCCCGTTTCAAGTCGGATTGAGTTAAAATTCGAACCCGACTCAAATAACCCCAAAACAATATCATAAATAATAAAATAATATCAAAATAATTCAAAGAGGTCAAATACAAAAATATCCTTAGGCAAAAAATGACATTAAAATATCATAATCACATGGTTAGGCTCTAGGTCAAACAGTCTCTAGGGTTTCACTAGCAAAACGTTAAAACCACACGTCATTGATTTAAATAATTTTAAAAATGGTTTAAAATTACCAAAAATCATATCATGAATTAAATATCATTATTAAAATAATTATAAACACAAAATTTCAAAATTACCCTCATTTGGAAAACTGGGTGCTACAACTCTACCCACCTTAGAAAAATTTTGTTCTCGAAATTAAAAGGTCCATACTCCCTCTAGGTCAAACCCCCACAATCAAAGTCCCAGAACTTAAACAAATTATACCATCAAAAGGATGGCATACAGGGTCATGGCATACGGTGACAGTGAAGTCTCATCTAGGTATACTAGTCATGCTAATCAAATCGGTTATAGGGTATCAAAACACACAAGCAATCCAGGGTGCTAAACGAAAAAAGACACAGAAATATCAAATCATCAAAACTGTAAGACAGTCTACCATCCTATGTGAAAACTGGTACTCATAAAAAAAAATAAAGAAAGGTAACCGCCAATCATCTAAAAGGGGTACTATCCCAAGAAAATAAAAATCACAAGTTTAATTAACGAAAGTCGATTACATTGAAATCCAATCACAATATATATAGAGAGAGAGCGTTAGAGAGGAAAAAAGCTAGCATTATGTGTATGGGAACATGTTCATATGGTTAGATAGTAGGCATGGGTGTACGTGAATATACATGAAAGTGTATATGAGGATTGTGTTTTAATTCAACGGCTATCAAGTTACACTAATCATGGCATATTGGTCAAACAATCTACAATACGCAACTTATTTAATCATAACATGCATAGCTAAATATATATATATAAAAAGGTAGAGACTTAGTTATGTATTTATATATATTATAACATGTATGCCTAAGCTCTATATATATCTATCTAGATATACAATCATAACATAGAGGGGAAGGGTTTGGTTAAAAGACAGTATATACTATGTTAGAGTGTGTGTGTGTGTGTCCTTGTACAGGGTTATAACTTAGTATTGAAAGGTTAAACCCAGTTTTAGTTCAACGTTTACATATAAAATCTGAAAACAAGCTAACATTTAAATCAGTGCAATATTAACATAATACAATTTCAAAATTTAGGGGTTGAAACATCACGACTAATCTCAATGCTCCCAATACATCCTAACATGATAGAAATGAAACCCTAACATATTACCAATACATTTATCTACGCATACAGTTCGATATTACATGTTAAATCTGAAATTTAACTAAACATGGAAATCAATGTAAAAATGTTAGCATGTAACTAGTTTTCAAGATTTTGGAGAAATTTGAACATTAAAACCAACTCAATGTTTATCACAAACTAACATGTAAGAATATGAAACTTAACATTATATCCCTACATACAACAATGTACACAGCTTTAAATATTATATTAAAGAAAATAAAACATCAATTTAAACTAAATAATTGGAATTCAGTATTAAGGGTTAATATGCACACAGTCTCAGATTTTTCAAATTTAACACAAAACTCAACCAAATTTTTTTTTGAATTGACACCCTATGTATAACATACATGTGCAGTGGTATAAATAAAACTATTATCATAAAATTTTATATTTAAATTACGGGTTAAGCTAGGAAAAGCAGAGAATCAGAAATATTAGGGTTTCGAAAATTTAACATCAACAACATATTAATATGTATTCAGGTAGGTGGAAAATCAAGTGTAGCATGCATACGTGTTAAGCAAAGTGTCTGCTATATGTATTCATATATATATTCTCATGTCCCAATATAAAAAAAATTAATTCTATGTTAAGACTAACATTTGAATTCCTACCAAAATTGCAAGCAGGTGATTGACGAAATCAAGACAGTTTTATTATCATTATTATTTAATACAAGAATAATAGCAAAAAAGAAATAACGATAAAATCGGTTCTGCTTATCTGTTTAAAGAAGGAACCGTTTTGAAATCTAGAGTTAAAATATCAAATTCAAGATAAAGTCTAACAAAATCATCGATTCATTGTATTATGAAAAACTCATAGCAAGAAATTACACAAGGTTTATAAAACCAACTAAACTTACCCCTGAGTTAAATAATAGAAAACTAGACAAACAAACAAATAATAATTCTTTTTTTTTTTTGAATGACTGAACAAAAGTAGAGAAAACATGTTCAAAAAATTTAAGGTGCAATCTGATAATCATATGCGTCTATCCAAAATCATGGTACTCTAAATTCTCGTCATACTAGTAAGCAAGGCTACGATAATCACAGAGCCCTTGACTTATGCACATATCTCTAGAATCATGGTATTTAACATTTTTGCGGTACCGCTAGCTTGGCTGCGAAAACCTTAAATTTCCACACCCGAGAAATATATCCAGAGTCAGACTATATGTCCTCACCATGCTGGCTAATGCGACTATAGAAGACTAGATTCCATAACATAGATGACCTAGCCCATATAATTTCATCTTGCCAAAAATTAAATTAAATCATCAATGAATACCCAAAAATTAAATCAATTTATCAACGAACACCAAAATTCAAAAATGAACAAAAATCCATCAAAATACAAACTCGGATGCAATAGCTATCATCAAAATTCAAATTCGACAATCATTCATCAAAATCAATAAATACAACTCGAATTCAACAATAATCTATAAAAATCAAGTTTAACAACAGAAAGTAAAGATAATTAAATTAAGGGAAGAAGAGTTTTCAAATCGAAGTTAAAATAAGATTCTCAAGGGTCGTTCCAGGAATCTCTCAAGGGATCCTAACTGTGATTGAGTACATTCAAAAATATATCCTAATCCTACTGCAGGCTGTAGTAGTACTCAAGTTCGAATACCACTACATAAACTCGACCTGCATGGGCCACCACTAAAAACGTGTCACGACCCGCACCCTAGAGTTAGGGCACGAGAACGTAACAACGTCCAGCCTACGCCGCAGTGTCGGCGGTAGAACGCTGTCCTAGGTCTCAATGCATCTAACAGTATAAGACTAAACAGTTTATACTCCCCGAATGGGGGTGACATAGCATAATGTAAACTCAATCACATCTAAGGTAGAGCATAAAGGAAGATAGATAAAACATGAAATCGAAAAGAGATACAACAGATAGAAGTCTAAGTGTCTAAGATACAAACTCAGAATACATCTCAAAACCCAAATACAGTAATTCATAAATACAACTCAAGATAACTGAAAATAAACTATAAGCAAAAACCCTAGCTATCTATGCAACCTCTATTGTCTCCTCTAGGCTAGCAGACAACCTCCAGGCTATCTGTAAAATTTATCAACAGGTCCAGTCAGGACTGGAGCGAGCACAAAACATCTCACGCAGTTCATAACGAGTTAGAAAATATAAAGCATGCAATAGAGTAAAGTACATGAAACGCTGAAAGAAGAAGATATATAAAAAATAGTAGAAATTTGATAACAGAAAATATCTAAATATGATAAGTAAGACTGTAAGGAACATGTGATTTAGAGCACAATATGGTTATGTAAACGGGTTAGGTTATACAATAAAATGGGACTCCTTTGTACATGGGTGTACAATAGACATATACAATTTCTTATACAATACGATTGATCACATAACCATTTCTACTCCTCCTCCCCAATCAATACACAAGGATCCAATTCAGTTACGTTACCTTATACAATGACTTGTACAATAGCTTGTACAATGGCTTGTACAATGACTTGTACAATGGCTTGTACAATGGCTTGTACAATGGCTCAATGTGATACTGAGAGTACAATATGCACAATGAGTGTACAATGATAAGGGTATTCAATAAATACAACATGTAAGTGAAACGCACATCACAATATGTACTTAGTGAATACAAGGAGATAACATCTCAGAAGAAGATCCATATAGTACCAATCCGTGATAATGAATCGTGTCAGCATCAAGTACAGTAATCTAGAGCAAGAATGTAAATCCATACAAGTATGAAACGATCAGAGAATGTACTCGCCTGATAGCCTGAGTGTCTGAAGAGAATATACTGTCCGAAGAGTGGTGTTTGTCTCCTATAGAACAGTACAAGTCACTATGAGTCCAAAATGATAATAAGATGCATTACAATGCATTCTGAATAAATCTAGGTCAATCTAGGTCGAATCTAAGTCAAACCTAAGTCATACCAAGCTAAACTAGGTCATACTAGGTCATACTAGGACAACCAAGGTCAAACAAGGTCATAGGAAATCAATCCAAGTCAAACTAGGTCAATCGGGGTCAAAGGTTGACTTACAGTTGACTTTTGGTCAAAAAGTCAACTCTGGGCAACTGTACTAGTCAAACTAGGTCAAACTAGGTCATGTCCTAACCCAGTAAGTCTTACTAGGCCTAACCAAGACTATCCTAGCAAGCACACATCAATACAAGGCTATACAAGCCAACATACACCCAACTCTATATAGCATGCAATTATTCAATACTCAATTAGACAAGAATTCACATTGGATATACACTAGGTAATCTATTACTTTAAGCTATATATGTCTACACATATATACACATGCATATATTGGTATTCAACATTAGGTCTATAATCATGGCATTTCAATGGTTATATAAACTTATATATTACAATACAATATGCTAACATATATATAATATACATACATAGCTAAGTTAACTATATTCATAAATACTTATTTAAGAGGCTATGTGTGTGTATGTGAACATGGCAAAGGGTCAAGTGAGGATTAAATGGGCATACATAGTGTATACATATCAAAGAGTATCAAAGTGTAAGTGAACAATGTGTCAAGTGTGATAGTGTCAACATAGTGTAAGGGGTACATAAGATAATATATGATTTGTGTTAACATAGAACATTACATCACATTAACTTGTATATTGTATACATTACATCTATTATTACATTACATTCATGCTTGCATTTATTCATCATTCATTTATTCTCTTGCACTACTATATGCACCATACATTACATACTATGGAATCTACATATTCATTACAAGCCATACTTATACATGCTTACATTAGATAGGATACTTACACCTCATACATTATTTATTTAACTATTTACTCATGCTTGCATTCTTTATTTAGTTACATAATGTATATACATTAACATGGGTTAAAATCAAATAGAACATTATATTACACACAAGGGTGTACAAAATACATATGCCGAATAGTAACTCCTACTAATAATCAATACTGTACCAACTCAGTATGAATTAAATTCTAGGATTAAAGTATGTTATAGATCTATGTGTTAGCTTTCCGAAACTTCAAACGGATCGCGTTTTCGTTTCCGAAAACTCCCGGAATCGCAAAAACACCGAGAACGCGTTTGTCTTTCGTACAGCTGACACTCAAATAATTCTCCAGACAGTTACAGAAAGAATTAGGCCTATTAATACATGTTTTTGGAAATATAACTTCAATACGCTTCTTTTAAAAAAAATGGGAGATTAAACCGAGCTTTGAGCTAGAAGTTATGACATTTCTAAGTTATGGCTGAAATTAAAAACGTGGATAAAAATCATGACGGATTTAGATAGTTTGAGCCAAAAGAATACACAATATATATCCTAATTATCCACAACAATAATAGCAATAATAATATGAGGAACCACACTCACAAACTTGATTATATAATCATTATGAACCATTTATTACATATATAAGTATAGATACACTCTCATTACAATATATATATATATATATAAATCTATATATGTAACATGAACACATCCACAACACAAAGGACACTCCTATGACCTCCAAATGGACACAAAATGGACACAAATAGAGATACAACCATGGGGATCATTCCTATGGGTTTAAAATAGACCTATATGCATGAGAAAATGAAAAGGAGAAGGGATTTATACCTCCCGATAGATCGAATCGAAGAAAAGCCTTCCCGTAGCGACACCGACACGTAGAGATTTCAAAAGGACACGAACGAGCTCCGAATTCTCCGAAACTTGGGTAGCTTCCTCCTTGGCTAGAATGGAGAAGGAAAGAATAAGATTTGGTGGCAAAATGGAAGGATTTGGTGGAAAAATTGCTAGGGATTGCTCTCTAGGAATTTGGGGGAAGAACAAGAGAGAGAGTGTGGATGAGAATAATGAATGAACTTGAGCCTATCCTCTCCCAAAGTGGCTGGTCATATGGGCTATTTGTCCTATTATGGTAAGCTCCAAAATGCCCCCACTAACCTATTCTATGAGTATTATGAAAGGGCTAATTGGTTGGGGCTAAATTAGTCATTCTAAAGTCTCTAATCACACTAACCTTATCCATCATAATTAGTCTAACCTCCAACTAAAATATTTCTATCATGTGGGCCATGCCTAACTAGTGTGTGGGTCCCACTAGAGTCAACTACCCCCGGGTCCCCGTTTCAAGTCGGATTGAGTTGAAATTCGAACCCGACTCAAATAACCCCAAAACAATATCATAAATAATAAAATAATATCAAAATAATTCAAAGAGGTCAAATACAAAAATATCCTTAGGCCAAAAATGACATTAAAATATCATAATCACATGGTTAGGCTCTAGGTCAAACAGTCTCTAGGGTTTCACTAGCAAAACGTCAAAACCACACGTCATTGATTTAAATAATTTTAAAAATAGTTTAAAATTACCAAAAATTATATCATGAATTAAATATCATTATTAAAATAATTATAAACACGAAATTTCAAAATTACCCTCATTTGGAAAACTGGGTGCTACAATAGCTAACCATATATATATATCTATGTAAAGAGGTAGAGATTTAGTTATGTATATATATACATTATAACATGTATGCTTAAACTCTATATATATATCTATATAGATATATGAACATAACATAGAGAGGAAGGGCTAGGTTTACATGGCAGTGTATACTAAGTTAGGGTGTGTGTGTCCTTGTACAGGGTTATAGCTTAGTATTGAAAGGTTAAATCCAGTTTTAGTTCAGCATTTACATACAAAATCTGAAAATAAGATAACATTTAAAGCAGTGTAATATTAACATAATGCAGTTTCAGATTTTTAGGGATTTGAAACATCACAACTAACTCAATGCTTCCAATACATTCTAACATGATAGAGAAGAAACCCTAACATACTATCCATACATTTAGCTATGCATACAGTTCAATATTACATATTAAATCTGAAATTGAACTAAACATTAGAATCAATGTAAAATGTTAACATGTATTCAGTTTTAGGATTTGGAGAAATTCGAACATCAGACCAACCCAATGTTTATCGCAACCTAACATGCAAGAATATGAAACCTAACTTTATATCCCTACATACCACAATGTATAAAGCTTAAAATATTACATTTAAAACAAAAAATTGAACTAACATTTAAAATCCAGTATTAAGGGTTAATATGCACACAGTCTTAGATTTGTCAAATTCAAACACAAAACTCAACCAATTCCCTTAAGAGTTGAAACCCTATATATAACATACATGTGCAGTGATATAAACAAAACTACTAATATGAAATTTATATTTGAATTACGAATTTAAACTGGAAAAAGCAGAGAACCAGAAATATTGGGATTTTGACAATTTAAACATCAACAACATATTAATATGTATTTAGATAGGTTGGAATTCAAAGTGTAGCATGCATACGTATCAGGCAAGTGTATGCTATATATATATTCATATATATTCTCATGTCCCAATATAAAAATTTAACTCTACGTTTAAGACCAACATTTAGATTCCTACCAACATTGCAAATTAGGTGATTGATGTAATCAAGACAGTTTTATTATTATTATTATTTAATACAAGAATAATAGCAAGAAAGAAATAACGATAAAATCTGTTCTGCTTATCTATTTAAAAGAAGGAGCCATTTTCAAACCCAGAGCTAAAATATCAAATCCAATATAAGGTCTAGCAAAAATTATCGATTTATTGTATTATGAAAAACTCATAGCAAAAGTTACACAAGGTTTATAAAAGCAGCTAAAGCTACTCATAAGTTAAATAATGAGAAGCAAAACAAACAAAACAAATAATAAATTTTTTTGAAGGACTGAAACAAAAGTAGAGAAAACATGTTCAAAAATATTTAAGGTACAATCTGATAATCATATGCGTCTATCCAAAATCATGGTGCTCTAAATCTTCGTCATACTAGTAAGCAAGGCTACGATAATCACAGAGTCCTCGACTTAGGCACATACCTCTAGAATCATGGTATTTAACATTTTCACGATGCCGCTAGCTTGGCTGCGAAAACCTTAAATTTCTACACCCGAGAAATATATCCAAAATCAGATTATATGTCCTCACCATGCTGGCTAATGTGACTGTAGAAGACTAGATTCCATAACTTAGATGACCTAGCCCATATAATTTCATCTTGACAAAAATTAAATTAAATCAACAATGAATACCCAAAAATTAAATTTATCAACGAACATCAAGATTCAAAAATAAACAAAATCCATCAAATCATATAAATACAAACTCGGATGCAACTACTAACATCAAGATTCAAAATTCAATAATCATCCCCAAAATCAATAAATATAAACTCAAATTCAACAATAGAAAGTAAAGATAAATCAAATCAAGGGAAGAAGAGTTTTCAAATCGAAGTTAAAATAAGATTCTCAAGGGTCGTCCTAGGAATCTCTCGAGGGATCCTAACTGTGATTGAGTACCTTCAAAATATATCATAATCCTACTGCAGGCTGTAGTGGTACTCTAGTTCGAATACCACTACACAAACTCGACCTGCATGGGCCACCACTAAAAACGTGTCACGACCCGCACCCTAAAGTAAGGGCACGAGAAGTGGGTACGTCCAGCCTACGCCGCAGTGTCGGCGGTAGAACGCTGTCCTAAGTCTCATGTATTTAACAGTATAAGGCTAAGCAGTTTATACTCCCCGAATGGGGTGACATAGCAGAATGTAAACTCAATCACATCTAAGGTAGAGCATAATGGAAGATAGATAAAACATGAAATCCAAAAGAGATACATCAGATAGAAGTCTAAGTGTCTAAGATACACAAATCCAGAAATACATCTCAAAGCTCAAATACAGTAATATGTAAATACAACTCAAGACAACTGAAACAAGCTATAATCAAAACCTTAGCTATCTATACAACCGCTACTGTGTCTCCTCTAGGCTAGCAGGCAACCTCCAGGCTATCTGTAAAATTTATCAACAGGTCTAGTCAGGACAGGAGCGAGCACAATACATCTCAACAGTTCATAGCAGGTTAAAAAATATAATCATGTAGTAAAGTAAGATACAGGTACTGAAGGAAATACAGTATATAAACAGGGAGAGAGTTGTAATAGAAATATCTACTATAAATAGAGACTAACAGTGGCTAGTGAGTCAGAGTACAATATAGACATGTAAATGGCATAGGAGATTCTGATAAGACACTATGGAAAGATTCTGATGAGATACTACTTGGGTATTATTCACATGTCTACTTCTACTCCCCCGTACCCCCAATCAATACACAAGGATCCAACCAGGTTATGTTATGATTCCATACAAAGGCCCCCGAAGGGTGATACATGGATGTCCCATAAATGGAGATTCTAGTAGATTTTAGGATACCCAGTAAATGGAATAAGAGATTCTAGGAGACTCTGTGATCATAAGAGTATATGTCACAAGTGATCAAAGAACCAATGAAGCATAGTAATACGCCATGTAAGTGAAACACACAGAACATGTAGTACCCGATGCTCCCTAAGGATAACATCTCAAGAAGGGATCCATATAGTACCAATCCGTGTGACCACCGTGACAGTAACAAGTAAAGTAATTTAATACAGGAAATAATTCTAAGCAGGATATAAAATGATCAAAGAATGTACTCGCCTGGTGTCTGAATGTCCAAAGTAAATATAATGTCCGAGGAGAGGTGTCTGGCTCCTAATCAGAACAGCACAAGTCACAACAAGTCCAAAATGGCAATATGAAGTTCTATTATGCATTCTACATGATTCTAGGTCAATCTAGACCAAAGTTAACTATTGGTCAACTTGGTCAACCCTGAAACTCAAACCTAGGTCAACTATGGTCAAACTAGGTCTAACAAGTCTAAATTGGGTCAAACAAGTTATTCTAGGTCTAAACAAACTAAGTATATGCAAATCAAGTATCCAAGAAAGCTACTAACTCATAGCCTAAGTCACTTGCTAAACCAAGCACAAAACTAAACCATAAGCTAACAAGACACACAAACTTAGTCATATAATGTATATATATTATTCACATTCACATATTCATATACATAGATATATATAGGAAAGCTATATATATAGGCACATACATATATATATAGAGAGAGAAAGAGAGGTAAAAGAGTAAGTGAGTATGTGTGTGTTTGGCATGTGTGTGAAAGGATATGTGTTAATGTTCTAAAATTTAGTGATAGGTAGGTGTATGTGACATGGGATACATGATGTCAAAGGGTGTATGAATGCATGTGTGTAAAAGGTTATAGGTTAACTCAGTTTATAGAAATACATACATACATACTTATCTTGTATACATGCATAATATATATCATGTATATTACATTTACTTGATACATACATGTATACTTGTATTATACTATACTTTCATTTATGCATATTAGATACTTGTATTTATATTAACATATTGCAAACATTCATTTCATTCATGTATCTATGCATTACCTACATATTTTATACATATGCATACATTGTATATTTATATCATTTCATACATTAACATAGAGACATACAAACATGCACACATCATATATTTCATACATTGCATTACCTTACATATCATGTTATACATTATCATTTATTCCTTTCATATATTACATTATCTTGCATGCTTGCATTCATATATTACATTCTATATTACCTATATACATGTATTTCCTTCATTCATTCATGCTTGCATCATATACTCTACATTACCATACATGTTATAATTATATATTGTATTACAATATTTATACATTATGCATTCATATCTATCATTACATATATATCTTGTATTCATATCTAGCATTCATTATATACTTTCATGTATACATTGTATATCATTCTTTCATTCATGCATTGCTTATATGTATTATATTAATTGCATTCCTACATGCTTGCATTCAACCATATATATCCATTAATATAAAGAGAATATATATCATATATAATATATATCATTTCATTCATCTAACATATCATGCATTACATACTCTATATTTATTTAATATCCATACTACATAGGTTCATAGGTTACACAAAATGCATATATCGTATAGTCACTCTTCTACTTAAAACCAATACTATACCAATTAGGCATTCACTAAATTCTAGGATTAAAGTATGTTATATATCTTTGTGTTATCTTTCCGAAACTTTAAATGGATCGCATTTTCGTGTCCGGAAGCTCCCGAAATCGCAAAAACACTGAAACGCGTTCGTCTTTCGTACAGCTGACACTCAAATAATTTTATAGAAAGTTTCAGAACGAATTTGGCTTATTAAAATATATATGTGGAAAGCTAACTTCGATACGCTTCTTTAAAAAAAATGAAAGGTTAATTGGAGTTATGAGCTAAAAGTTATGGCATTTCTAAGTTGCTCTAGCTACTAAAAATGTGGATAAAAATTATGACAAATTTAGGTAGTTTGAGACAAAAGAAACACAAGTATATAACATAATATATCAAGAACTCACTCTCTACACTAATATATATATATATATATATATATATATATATATATATATATATATATATATATATATATATATATATATGAGACACTATAGAATACATCTCCAATACAAAAATATGAGATTAAACATGAAATAATTCATTCATACATAACAACAACACATAGTGTGTCCAAATTTGGGGTTTTTCCACATGGACACAACCAAACACAAAGGACACTCATATGACCTCCAAATGGACCCGAAATGGACACAAATGGAGATACAACCATGGGGGTCATTCCTATGGGTTCAAAATATTTTTATATGTATGTAGGGATGGATTAGAGGAGAGATTATACCTTCTGGAAGAGAGATTCAAAGGAAAAGCCTTCCGATACGGCACCGACACGTAGAGATTCCAAAAGGACACGAACGAGCTCCGAATCCTCCCGAACTTGGCTAGCACCCTCTAACCATGGAGTAGAAGAGAAATAAAGAAGATTTAGGGGAAGAAGGGGTTGATTTGGAGATAAAATCACTGGAGGTTCATCTCTAAATTAATTTGGAAAAAAATAAGAGAGAGAAAGTGGATGAAAACAAATGAATGAAGGAGTGACTCACTCCTTATCCCCCCCCCCCCCCCCCCCCCCGTAAGTGGCTGCCCAAAAAGGGTGAGGTGTCCCCTATTTGAATGTCCAAAATGCCCTCCACTAATCTATTTGATTTAAATTAGGAATGGGTTAAAGGTTGAGGTCAATTTAGTCTAGTTTTAAGTCTCTAATTAAACTAAACCTATCCGTAAATAATTAGTCTAACTAATAACTAAAATTAATATCATGTGGACTAAAATTAATATCATGTGGGCCATGTCTAACTAGTGTGTAGGTCCCACTAGAGTCAAACTATCCCCCGGGTCCCCGTTTCAAGTCGGATTGAGTTGAAATTCGAACCCGACTCAAATAACCCCAAAACAATATCATAAATAATAAAATAAATTTTAAAACCAAAATAATATCATAAATAATAAAATAAATTTCAAAAATATTCAAAAAATGTAAAATGACAAAAGTCTTTTCTTTTACAAAGTCTTTCAGTGATTGATGAATTTTACGCTACCACATGTTAAATGTGAGCGTAATATAGCTTTTTACGCTGGCATGTATGAACATGAGCGTAGTTAAGTTTTACGCTAGCACATTAATTGTGGGAGTAATCCAAATTTTACGCTGACACGTATAACGTGGACGTGCTCTTTTTATTTTTACGCTAACACGTACAACGTGGGCGTATATTGTCATTTCAGTTTTTACGCTAACACGTACGACGTGGGCGTAAAAACTGAGGGTTTGGGTTATCTTTTCCTTCCTCGACGAGTTTTCCCAGCCAAAGGATAGGGTTTTACCCATCATAGGCGGAGCTACAGCCGGGTTGGGTTGTCGATGTGGTGTGGACGACTGAACGGGAGCCGACGATGAATCAACGGCAGGTTTCTTCCCCTTGTTGCTGGCGGCGGAGGATTTCTTGGGAGCCATCGGATCAAAATGAGGGTTTCGAAGAAAGACAGAGCAAAGGAATTCGAGATTGCAAAAGGATGAGTAAAAATATTTTCTCTCTTCGAAGAACCCTATTTATAGGAAGATTTCAAATCGGTTCAAATACCAGAAATTACGCCGACTGTTGGATGTCCCCGCTTTTACGCGGATGACTGTTGCGTATCCCGAATTTTACGCTGACTGGTCAAAACTCAATTTTTACGCTTCTGTTCAAAGTGTTCCAAATTTTGGAGATATTTGAAAACTTTAAAGGGGATCTTGTAGGAGCGTAAAAAGTGCTAAAATGAAAGAGTCAAAGTGATAGATCACTCCACTCCAATTGACCTACTTTACGCCGCAGAGAGGCTAACTACTTTACGCCCAAGACAAGGCTAATCACTTTACGCCTAAAAGCAGGCAGAGCATTTTACGCTCGGGTCTACACCCATAATTTTACGCCAAGGACAGATCAGCCACTCCTACGCTGGACAAAGCTGCCAAGTCTCGTATTTAATGCAAACTCTGACGTGGAGATAGTAATGGTGGCATATATCACAGAATTCAAAGGGATTTGTTTTTACACAGAGACCAATGTTGTCATTTAGTGTGTGGATTGAGCTATTTTACGCTCACACTATGGCTTCTTTTACGCACGAAGATTATACGAGCCTTTACGCTCAACAGTTGACGTGTGCGTAAAGTCTATTTGAGCAATTTTTACGCTCAAGGTTATTTAACACCCACTTTACGCGGGAAGTCTATGCCAGGGCTATTTTACGCCTAATCTACTGCTTTACGCTCAGAATACATTGGGGCTATTTTTACGCCCTATTCTCCTCCACCAGTTTGGAACGTAGTTTGCCTACGTGGCTTTCATGCCATTCTTCTCGAAGAACGTGTGTACGTGCATCCTATTCTTAATGAAATGATGGGACACGTGTCAACACAGACAGAAGATGACTTCAGTCGTGGGTGGCAGTTGTTAGCGTAAAGATGGAACTTTTGCTGAGTTTTTACGCACAAGAACCCAAGCCTATAAATGGACTGATTTTTCTCAAGGCACACACACACACAGAGACATGAGAGAATACAGAGATCAGAACTTAGAGATTTCGAGAGCATTCTTCTTCAACCTTTCTTTCAGAACAGAGTGAAGCAAAGCAGGAAAGTATTCGACCTCGCCATTAGTGCCCAAGTACGTCGATACCTTTCTGGTGACTTAGTTCTTCCGGTTGTTCAACTTCAAGCAGTGATCTTCATCATCATCATATGGTCCAAGGAACAAAGTGATCATTTACTGTAACGCCCCAGTCCCAAAATACATAGGACTAGGAAGGTAGACATGCCAGCTGTATTCATACGAAGTATACTCCAATATATGGAAGCCTCGTATAAATACATAAGCTGTAAAATGCAGTAGAACCATAACTAATCTCATCCACGCAAAATAAATGAATAAAAGACATCATATAAAGATAATAAATTGTCTTGATACAATATGTTGGGCGGAGACAAATCTACTACCAACAAGTAAAGGAAAAATACATGAGTAAAGAAGTAAATTTGGCGAGCGAAGCAAAGACGATCCAAGTGCAATCATCCTCGAAGAAATAGCGAGGATCACGGCTAGAGCTAAAACACCTGCAAAAGACAATAGCACACACCTGGCAAGACAACCAGGTCCTCAGAGGGACATAACAAGACACATAATATCATGCCGATAACTGAATAAATAAAGCTCAACAGAAACTACACAAATAAAGGTTCTTAACCATTCTATGTGAATATGCATTTGAAGACAACGTTCCACACAAGGGCTCCTGAAGATAGAAACACGGCATGTTAGCATTTCAACCAAGGCACTAGTGGCGTCTAGAGAAAAGTAAATGCACGGCCCATTAGCACTCGAGCGAGAACTAAGGGGCATCCAGAGAAAAATAAATGCACGGCCACTAGCTCTTGGGTGAGTCACTAACGGCAGCTAGAGGAAAGTAAATGTACGGCACATTTGTGTTTCAACTGAGGCACTAGTGGCATCTAGAGAAAAGTAAATAAATGCACGTCCACTAGTCTCTCGACTGAGTCATAAATGACATCTAGAGAAAAGTAAAGGTATGAAAGCTCCTGCGCCTAATAACTGTCTCCACCCTCCCCATGCACTATTCGTGCTGAATCCACATCACGACATTCCTAATAACTGCTAAGTCGCTAAGTCTTCTAGACGACCATAACTATTTAGCAGTTATTGCCTATCGTACGGCATGTGCGCACCGATGGCTAGTCGATACGTACGTCCGAGATCTATATGAGACTCGTGTCTCGTGATACACAAGTGTTGGGCCAATGAATGTGACACAAAGGTGGTCCCTTAACTCTAAGCCATATGCAACTAAAATATAATAATTTGCAAGTACAATTTATATTTTCTAGAATAAGTAAAAATATGCATGATATTGAGCAAGAAATTAAACAGTGAAGGCAAGGTGTCTTGCCTGATAGGGCTTCTGGTGTGCTGCGATAATCACGGTGACACGAACTGTGACTTCGGTGCAACCACTATACAAGGTGACCACGGATGGTGGCACGGACAGTTCCATCGGGTCCAACATAATCAAATTAGTTAGGGTCAATAGGGGAAAGGACAAAATTTGCGAAGGAATGGAAGAATGGGATTTGTCATGGGCAGGAGGAAATTCAAAAGAAAAGGATAATAATATATACAAGATTTTTAGAAATCTATTTACAATATTCGAAAACTATATTCACTTAGAAAAATAATTATTTTGGTAATACTTAAAAATATGGAAAATAGAATTAGGCTAAAACCCTAACATTTGTCAAAATAATATTTTTAGGCTGAAACCTATATTTTATAGTAAGAAAAACTTTAGATGTATCCATACTGGAGAAAATCGTTTTTGGGCTAAAACTCTAAAATATGACTTTGATAGAAAACTATACCTTATTAGTTAGAAATTATTTAGATAAAATATTTCAAA
This sequence comes from Iris pallida, assembly GCA_029216955.1. Lineage (NCBI taxonomy): Eukaryota > Viridiplantae > Streptophyta > Magnoliopsida > Asparagales > Iridaceae > Iris > Iris pallida. The sequence continues at coordinate 15,641 of JANAVB010026963.1, read as the reverse complement.
AATACTAAGAAATTATTTGAGGGCAAAATAGATTTTCTTTTTTTTAATTAAATAGAAATACTACGATAGTATTTTAGTTTGGAAAGCTATATTTTAGAATACCAAGACTATAGAAATAATATTTTAAAAAAAATAGCTATACTAATCTTTAATAAAAATAAATAGTTAGTATAATATAATGTAAGATAGCATAATATTAAGATAATGATACTAGTATTTATACCCTAGTAAAATATAGGGTAGTGCATATATATACTGCATACATATGTCCAAATAGAGATTATAATATAATATAATAATAATATGAATAATAATAATGGTAATAATAATAATAAAAATAATAATAATAATAATAATAATAATATAATTATAATAATGATAATGATAATAATTATAATTATAATAATACTAATGATAGAAATGATAATATTAATAATAATAAAAGTAAAAATAAAAAAAATATCTAGTGCTTCCTTCGATTTTATCAGAGAGAGAGAGAGAGAGAATAGGAAAAAGAGGGACTGAGTGAGAGAGAGGGAGAGAGAGAGAGAGAGGGGCTGGGGAAGAAGCGGCTCGACGAAGAGGGAACGGCGGGTGGTCAACGGAGGGGACGGCGCTCACTGGAGGGAGACGCTTGTCTCGTGTGGGTGGCGGCGGTGCGGGTCGTGCGGAGAGATCCGGCGGTCGGGGTGTTCGAGAGGGTCGGAAAGTGAGGACGGAGGAGGTCGGAGGCGGTTGCGTGCTGCGACGAGGGACGGCTCGGCCGGGCTGGACGGAGAGGACGCCGGACTGGGTCGATTGGTGGGTTTGGGGGAGTCAGTGGTCCGGCGGAGGCGTAGGCGGAGGCGGTGCCCAAGGGCGGCGGTCTAGGCTCGGCTGGGCGGAACGGGAAAAGAGTGAATAGTCGGCAGGGATCGAAGCCGGCGTCGTGGTTCCTGAGTCTCACCGGAGTACGCACGGTGGTCTGGCTCGTTGGGGCTCCTTGCTCGGCGGTGCGCTGGAGGTGAGTTCGGATTAGGGTTTTATTTTATTCATTCTTTGTGTGTTGGTTTTTGATGGTGGTGGCGGGAGTCATGGTGTTGGTCGAGGTCGTGCGGCGACGAGGATTCTGGTGGCGGGAGGTGAGAGTGGCTGTTTGGGGGGTGGTTGTGGCAGTGTTGCAATCGGGTGGCCGGGTGCTGGTGTCAACTGGTGGACGGGGTCGAGTGCCGAGTGTGATGGACAGAGGTGGTCGGGCTTGGGTCGTGATGGGGATGGTGACGGCTGGGCTGGGCTCGGAGTCGACGGGTGGTGGAGTTGGGAGTGGCTGAAGTTCGGTGGGCGAGGGATCGCGGAGAAGGCAACAGTTGGAGTCGGGGACACTCCGGTCGTTGCCGGTCGGGAGGATGGGGGATAGAGACTGAGGGTGGCGCTATTGGCCAGTGACAGCATCCATGCTAGAATTAGGATTAGGATTAGGATTAGGATTAGGGTTAGGGTTAGAGGTTTGGGTTGCTGTGTCGAAATCATGTTCGACATGTGGACACGAAGAAGATGAAATGTATGTGTAAAAATAATGAAAAGGAAAAAAGATAGGGACACGGACACGATACACGTTTGGTTGTGAAATTTTGTTGTGGATGAATAATGAATTGGAGGAGTACCTGCCTATTTATAGGATGTGAAAATTCTCAATAAGATAAAGTTTAGGATTTGTTTAAATCCAAATTAGATAACTCAATCTACAATTTAATTTACTTAAATAAATCCAAGTCAAAATAAAAATCTAATTCCAAATGCAAATCAATTTTAAATCTAATTAAATTCTAGTTCTAAATCGAATAGGATAAATCAAATTTTCAAATATTTAGCTATTTAAATAATTCCAAAAATCAAATCAAGATTTAAATGGCCACCATAACTTCCAAATATATTTTTTAAAATACCAATAATAATAATTTCGAAAATAATAAATATTTTTAAATATCTTTTTGAATAATAAAATATTAATATTAATAAATCTCAAAAATTAAATTTTTATTTAAAATAGACTAATAAATAATTATGAAATATATATGTAGGTACAAAATGTTGTTCTCATAATTATGCTTTTCTAGCATACAATAAAAATATTATTTATTATTAATAATTATGAGAAATGAAAGACTTTATAAATAAAATAACAAACTTGAAAAATTTTGGAACGATAACAAAATAATTATTATGTATATTATTTTGAAACTTTAAAAAAAACAGAAAAATAATATTTTCAAAAATATGTACGCTCGCACATAATCGCACTCGTCGAGCAATTTCGAAAAAATAAATTTCGTGCACGACGTAAAATACGACTACGTGACGTACAATACAAAATTTTAAATCAGTACTAAATTTAATAATAAAAAAATAGTAGAAATTTAGGGGTTTTACATTTACAGATCAGACTTCCATAGCAATACTTCTCCATAATCAAATTTGTACTTCTTGTACTATTTTTCGTTTTATTTTCAAAAGCCAATTCCTCCAGGCATTTTGTTAAGTGAAACAAAAATGGCGACTTTACGCGTGAAGGTAAGTCTCCTGTCTGTGACAGTGTAGATAAAATTCGCAAAGATGTTTACACATCTAATGTGAATGTACCTAAACGTGTGCAGCGTAAAAATCATGTTGGTAAAACTTCAGTTCTACACCAACAGCCTTTTTATACTGCTCTACGCAAAGTACCAAATCTACAAATTACACGCAATAAAAATGGAGTCCTTTGTGCTAAAAATTTTCAAAATTTACGCACACAACTCCAAACGCATAGAAATGTACAATTTGGTTCTGTAAATGCTGCCAGTAATCTTCTTTATACACAGGGTACTAAATATTTTTCTACCCCTAATGTAATAAAGAAGACTACTCCCTCCACTCCTTCTGACTTACGTGAATTGCTAATGCAAAAGCGTAAGAATAGACAATCTCCGATGACATTTCTCCAAGAAAAACATCATTGTGATTATCACCAGGTTGTGATCAACTGTTGTTGTTCAGCTTCAAAACGGTCAGTTTTTGATCGATTAAGTTTTAATTCGCCTCAACATCAAGCTGAAGACCAAGAACATGAGCTGTCATATGCATCAGTCAACATGACATCTCATACTAACAGAGGACGACGACCAAGACGGAATATGTCCCAAACTCCAGGTCAGTAACAGTTCAACAGACTTCTTGATTCTTTTGAGGGGGTATATCAAAATACTCGATCAAGAAGACAAAGACAAATGCAGACTTCTGATTCAGAAGCTGGGGGTACTCAATCTTTTGAGTCCGAGACTGACAGCGTCGATTCATACTTCTATACTGATCCTTCTATATCTTCAAGAGAGGTTGAATCCTACGATATTGGAGATGAACCAGAGACCTCATCTGTTAATACAGAACAGCGTCTCACTGTCGTTGAACAATCACTGAAAGACATGCTTAACATGGTGCAAAACATGCATCAGATAATTTTGAATCAGCAAACTGCTCAGCCGACAGTAGTGACACCGGCACCAGTAGCAGCACCAACCCAAGATAGTCAAGGGGCTGAAATACCTTTGAATATTTAGGAGCCTGCTGTTAATCAAAATTTTGCATCTCCAGATTCCATCATTCCTGAAGACGTACCACCTCCAATGGGGGTTACAGTACATCCAACAACTATTCAATCAAATGTGCCTCCCCAAACCAGTGAAGCCATTCAAGCAGTGCGTGAACTCAAAGCACAGTTTGAAGTCTTGAGGCACAAGGATCAGCTCCAGAGGTTAGGGATTAAGCAACCTTATCCTCCTCATTGGAATGATGTACCCTTTCTACCGAAATTCAAGCCACAATCTATGGTTTTGTTCGATGGAAAAGCATCTCCCAGTCAATATATCAATTACTTTGATATTATGACTGTACATCTACAGAAAGATGACGCTCTTCTCACTCGAGTGTTTATCGAATGCCTGACGGGTTCAGCTTATGATTGGTATCGAAGTTTACCCGACAATTGTATTTCGTCTTTCGACGAATTTAAGGCAATGTTTCTCTCCCGCTTCTATGAAGGAGGTATGGACATGAACATGTCCTCCTTGATAGAAATCAAACAAAAGAAGAAAGAAGATACTCGAACGTTCATCGAACGTTTCCGACAGGCTACTCTAAAGATGCCTCCTGGTATGCCAGATTCAGCGTTGATTGATACATGCAAAATAAATCTACGACCATCCATCGCTGTTTTCACGGGTTCCCAATTCACAGATTGGGCTTCGTTCATCATAGCAGCGGTTTCTGCCGAGACCAATGGTAGGTTAGCTCGTGAACATGGGATGATTTTTGCCTCAGATGATAGAGGAAAGAAAAGTAATCCTGGTAATAACCCCGGTAATCGTAATGTGAAAGGGAAAGATACCCTCATGGTTAATCTTTCCAAGAATAAAACGATGCCGAATAGTCAGGAGTCTTCCAGGCCAAAGGAAGAATACTCTTTTGATGAGAGTGATATCCCAGGGATATTTAGTGTCTGGTGAAGAGTGGCAAACTTCAGATTCCAGAGCCAAAGAGGCCTAATGAGGTGAATCTAACTGATAATTCCAAATATTGTATCTATCATAGATACATTAATCATCCTACCAGTGCTTACTATGTCCTGAAGAAGAAAATCCAGGAGCTGATAAATGGCGGTGCTATCGCCTTAACTAATGATGACCATACGGTTACAACCAATATGGTTTCTCTTCAGTTCGGAGATTTTCCTCCACAGCAAGTCCCAAATAGAATTACCCCAATTCCGAAGGCGACAATAAAAATCATGAATATCCCGCCTGCCAGAGAAGAAAATGCAGGATTGCTGTCACTCACATTAAAGAATGGTGAAATTATGTGGGTACATCCTGACTTAGTGCCTGAATTGGAAAATGAAGGTAAAACTTCAAAATCCAAGAAGGATAAGAAGGTCAAAACCTGCAACATGATTTCTCATGATATTCCAGATCCTGATGACTTGGATCGGCTATGGGATGGCTTTCCTTTAGAAAATAGATTGAGAGGACTGAACATCTGTCCTCCAAGTCTAGCTCCTCCTACTAAGCTCAAGCTCACTCACCAGCAGTGGCTAGCCATGAATAGTATTCCTTTATACCAGGCGCAACAAGTCTTCGCTGCTTATGAAAAAGCTTCGACAGGGATTTTTCCTCGTATCCCGAATCTTTCTCCTCCTGTGGCTACAGAGATTTCTTCTTCTTCTGTGTAACCATTTGCTAAAAGTCTACTGCCCATTCATCTATACAGTTAGCAATCTGTCCTTCTCATGAAGAAAATAGGTTATGACTTTCAGAAGGCAGAAGGTTTGAATTATGATAAAGGAATACGACTTCCTTTACAAATTCAAAATCAAAAATCTACTGTTGGACTGGGTTCTGAAATTTCTCACAACAAACCTTACAAGAAAAAGGCTAAAGGGAGGAAGACTAAATCCTGTAATATGGTACTTCCTTCTCTTGAGTCTGAGGAAGAAACTTTTGCTGGTACAAGATCCGGGAAAGAGTACCACAAAGATTATGAAGGATCTTCTAAAGAAACAGAAGATGTAGTGGAAACACTACCAGCTCAACCTTCTCCTGTTCCTGCTAAACCCTCGGTGGTTGAAAAAGGGAAACAGAAAGCAGTATACTTCGACGTTCTATTAAAGTCTGCTTCCAGTCAGGGGGTGGTGATGAAACCTTACAAATTTGATATTCTAGCTCAGTTAGCCAATACTCTGGCTAGACTATCTATATTTGAACTGCTTCGCCTTTCTAGAGAAAGCAGAGAGACTTTAAGTGAAGCTCTACTTCAGGCAGATTCATGTTTGGCTCAACTCAAGAGTCCTGATAATACTCCAGTTTTATGTCCGCAATGTCATAGTATGATGGAAGCAATTCCCAATATCACCTTTACACAAGAAGATATGCTGTTGAAACAAAACAAACATGACAGGCCTCTGTGCTATACTGGGTATATTGGATCTACTAAAATTGATAGGATCTACATTGATCCTGGGTCTTCAATTAGCATAATTCTTCAGAGTATGCTAAGACCCCTGAGGATTCCTACTAGTGATTTGACTTACACTAGTACGACGATAGTCAGTTTTAACTCTGGCAAGAGTAAACCACTGGAGAAGATTCGTCTGCAGATTCAGATTGGCGATCTCCGAACTATGGTAACCTTCTATGTTATCAACTCAGACGTATCCTACAATATCCTTCTTGGAAGACCATGGTTACATGAGTATAATATCGTGCCTTCAACTCTCTACCAATGCTTCAAGTATGTGGATTCCCAAGGAGTTATGAAGACTGAGTTTGCTGATATCAATCCTTTTAAGGGTGTCGAAGCCTATTTTTCTGATTCAAGGCTTTATAAACAAGAGCATATGAAAGAGATATCAGACATAGCTGAGGATCGATCATCTACTGAGGATCGATTTCTTAATAAAGATCCACCAGAAGAGCAACCTTTGAAGATCATAGTCAAGGGACGAATCCAATCCCAACCTGTCAATGATCAACCTTTGATAATCAAGGTTAAAGGAAGAACTCAAACTTCATCTGAGGAATCAATAAATATTCCTCCTAAGAACCAAGTTCAACCTTTTGTGATCAAAGTCAAAGGGCATACTTCTTGTACGAATGATCCAGAACCACCATTGATTGTCAATCTTGGCAAATCTACGCAAAAGATGGATAATGGTCCACTGTTGATTAAATCGAAGCGTAGTAATCAGATTGTAAATGATGTAAATATTGATCATTCTGTACTTCTTGATATCAATAAAGATTTTCTTTTCGAGTATATGGCTGTCAAGTTTATTGAAAGAATGACTTTATCTTCGGATAAGCAAAGTCATCAATATAAAGGCGACATAGAGCCAGAAGGAACTTTATACATTGATCATAAGGAAAATTCTTTTCCTCCTCATATAGATGTTGGACCTTATGCTCAAAGATTCCTGACATCTTCTCCCTATCTTCTACCTGTAGTCGCTTCATCACAAGCCTGTGTAACATTTAGACGTCACGAAGAATCTTATTTCGTGGTTCCGTCTAATAAGAAAAACAAGTGCCAAATGTGTTTGGGCTGGCTAGAAATATTCCTGTCGCTCAGGCAGATGAGCTGAAAGATAAAGACAAAGGAAGAATCCAAATTGACAAGTATAGTCAACAATCTATCAAGATTATCCAGAACATGGGATATGATTTGAAGACTATGCAAGGTCTCAATCAAGGTAAAGGTAGACGACTCCCATTATACGGTTGTTTGCAAAAACAAAAGTATAAAACTTTATTGATACAAACTGTAATAAAGATTACAAGAATTCTGGGAAAATTACAACTATAGGAATCCAATCTTGATGACGATTGCTCTATCCCTTGGACGATGTGAACTTTGAAGACGAAGCCTTTGAAGTTGAAAACAACTCTGGAAATTGAAGGCAAAAGCCTCTGAAGTTGAAGACAAAAGTCTCAGAAGAATGCAGCAGCACTTTGGCAAGAACTCCTGAACTCTCTGATTTCTGATCTCTGATCTTGATCCCCTTGAAATGAAGACTTGAAACTCTATTTATAGAGTTATGAAAATAACTAACTTTCAGTTATTTTGGACTGCGCAAGCTGATTTACGCAGCAACTGGTTTGCGCAGATATGGACTGCGCAGGCAGTTACTGGATCGTGGGCCAACTATCTGAGACACATGGCATTATTTGATTGAAATGCGCATGATCGTGCATAGACAGTTGCCACGTAATGAACAATTGATGGCATGAATGCCACATATAATTTATCAGTTATGTTGGTAGAATGCACAAAGTGAACTGCGCATACACTGGTTTGCGCAGACTCAGACTGCGCAGGCTTCGTTTGCGCAACCACGGATTGCGCTGCCAACTGTCAGCCATCCTCGAGCACTGTGCGGCGCAAAAAACGAACAGTCTCCTCGTTATTCGTGTTGTCAGCTGTCAGAAAGATCTGATTTGATTCAGTCAATGATGACTTCTGCCAGTCAGCCTGCGCAGTTGGGAACATGCGCAAACTAACCTGCACAAAGTGACGTCTGCGCAATCTGTTGTCTGCGCAACTCATCAAAATGATGAATATCTTGAATTTTTGACTTTGATGATTGATGCAACTTGATTTTTTAGGACCTACAAGACCCCCTTCAAAGTTTTCGAAAGTTGATTATAATCAAAATTTCGAAATACTTTGAATTTTTGAATGTTGAATCATTTTGTGCAATATGATGAGCTGTCTGCGCAAAGCGAATAGACCACAAGTTTAGGCGCAATCCGAGGCATCCGTTTCGCATTTCAAAAACTATAAATACCCCTCTTTTCGTTTTCAATTCTTTACTTTGCAATCTTTCGAGCTTTTTGAGAAGAAAACCTTCACTGTTCTCCTCCTCCGACGATTGTCATAGCCCCACGACGATCAAATGCTGCCGCTGCTGCCGCCGCGAAGGGAAAAGCTCCGGCCGAGTCTTCTGACAGGGTTGCACGGCAAGCTTCCCGACACGAATCCGCACACCCTGCTCTGAGAGGTAGTTGAACCGATCGAAAATCCCTTCTTAGGGTGATTCGACTCCCTTGAAACTCATCTCTTTTTAGAGATAAGTTCATATTGCGCCACCCTTTTTAGGGTTTCAGTTGCATCAACTATCAGTTCTTCATTTTTATGAAGGCTGCATTCTTGCACAAATTGTTGATTTGTGCTGACAGGAAGTCAGCACAAACAATTAAGTTGCGCAGATATCAGCGCAAACCATTGCTTTGCGCACCTTTTATGATGCGTAAGCTGATATTGCGCAAGTCATGTCAGCGCAATCTGAGGTTGCGCAAAACATGTCAGCGCAGTCTGAGGTTGCACAAATCATGTCAGCGCAGTCTGAGGTTGCACAAATCATATTTTATGTTTAAAAACAGAATCTTTGTCTTGGACTAATTTTCATCTGTTTGTTGATGCAGTTGAAGTCAATGAAGATCCAGATTACGAACATTTTGTGGGAACCCTTACAGAGTCTAAATACAAAGAGGATCTGTCTCATGTCCATTACCCTCAGTATGATCTACCGGCCTCCCGTCAGGCTATATTGATTTCTCAGGACAATGAAACTTTGATGTGTTTGATGAACGGACAGCCTTTAGAATCAGCTGATGCTGTAATTCACAAGAAACCCTTATTCCTATTCGGTGACGCCTTTGAGAGAGCCTCTCAGCCTAGGCCAAGGATGGAAGATAGGGTAGTTCACCAGCAAGATAGATCTTTTTTTATACCCAACATCGCTCGTTGCCTTCCTTTGTCACGGTACGCTTATGCAAGCTACCCTAGGAAGATGGATTGGAATATCACTCTATTTCAGGATGCTCGGGCAGGAAAAATCTTCGTAAAGAAGGGGCCACAACATAAGGATATGTTTTATAGCTTTTCTGACAGATATAGTGTCCTACTGAGAGGCTTAAGACCTGGCTGCATTCCACCAGAGAACTCCTCCATGCTAATGCCTGTTAGGACACCAATATTCGCAAATGAGTTTGCGAAGGTTGAAGGAAAATATCCTGAGCAAGATATAAGAATGACTGGATTGGTGAATCCAGACTACAAGCGATGGAGTTATATCGCGAATTGGGTTCTGGGAAAATTCCAAGACAGACTCCAACAAATCAACCTGTATGAAGCAGTGCATGCCACTGTATATGGATTTGCTCCCAATCCTCATATGTTCTTAGCCTTAGCTGAGAGATACAACTACAGGACCGGAACTTTCATGACCCCAGGGGGAGAGATAGGCTTTGCACTCCACGAGATGAAGTATATCTCGTACTTGTCCATGGCAGATGCTCCGTATGAGGAGTATGTACCAACAAATGATGAGTTGAACAAGCTCAGAAAAGAGAATCCAGAGATGGTGACAGTGTTCGAAGAACTATTGTGCCATTACAAGATCTGCTCTTTATTTTACAAGAGTGCCACTGCCAATACTTGTTATTCTTTAAAGTGGCTACCATATCTGTTTCTTAGTCATATAGAGGAGAAGAAAACCAAGGAGAACGATAAATGCTACCCAACCTTTTTCAAACCTTTGAGCCATACAGAGGTCAGAAAATTAATGGAACAGAGTGGTCACTTTGATAAAGAAGTGAAGGATGATCATGAATATCCTCCTTTGAAGAGAGGAGACAATTTGGAAAGTTACTTGAGAATGGGCTATAGGCCCATGTCAGAAGCAGCACAATTGGCGAGATTCTTGACATACTGGCTGCGAAGGTTCGTAGTTCCCGGATCCAGTGCCGTAGATCGTTTTCACCGCGGCATCTTGTTTGCAGCTGTTAAATTGGTCTTCGGCTATAAAATGGACTTACTATCAGCAATGACCTGCAAGCTAAACGCCAGTCTTCGTTTATATGTTGACTTGATGTTGAAAGCGAAAGGAGAGAGAGAATTCCCTCGCTTAGAATTGCCATATACATATTTGTTTGGATGGTTGCTTCTTCACTATCCAACTCTAATGGATCCTGGCATGGGACCAGTTGACGGCAGTTTTCTTCGAAGGTATTCCGATGGAAAATGGAAATATACTTCCTTAACTGAGTGTAGATTTATGTTGAATCTGAACAGAGGCTGGAACTTCTGCTGCGCTCCTTTCCCTGCTGGGTATGATCAGATGCCCACGAATATGGTGGATTCGAAACTGCAGCCTCTAACTCGTGTCGCTTTTGAATGGTTGAAGACAATTCGACCATCTCATTTGGTCTACCGATTCGAAGAAGAGTGCTACTTAGAACCATACCTCCCAAGCCGTTTTGCTCGACAGTTTGGGTATGATCAGTTCCATGTAGGGAATGCAATTACCTGCCTCCAAGGCAAAGGTTATCTGATAGACGGAGCTAGGGCTTGGGCTTATTACAATGCCCGTGATACAAAAGCCACTTTCTCCATGCCAGCAAAAACTACTCCTCAGGGTACTCGAATGCTTTTTACATACTCCGTGTTTTACACATCAGCGAATACTTTTGTCGAGAATTTTAATCTCGCAGATAGTTTCGCCACTGCAACAAGATTAAGGAGAGGAAGAATTGCTCCATCGATCCCTATAAATGAGGAGGCGCAGGAACCGGCAGATGCACCTCTGGAGACTACAAGGGATATTATATTCCCCCAAGAAGTGAATGCACCACTTCGTATTTCTCTGAAGGTGGGTAAATCTCCTGCGAAGAAAAGAAGAAGAGAGGAGCCTCCTGCTCCTGTGGCGAAGAAGAAATTGATTCTTGATGTTTCTTCTTAAAAGGTGACTACCAGATCTCAATCCCGGCAATTGGCCGAGACACATCAAGAAGTTGCCACTACACCAACTTCCGTGCAAAAGCAAGCAGAGCCAGAAAATGTAGAGAGTCCTGTTAGACCTCTATACAGAAAGAAAAGAGTAGTCACCAGAAGAGTCTTGGAAGAGTCTTCTTCTATACAACTCCTGACTTCAGTAGATGCTGCTGCAGGACTTCTAATGGCATCTCCTACACCTGCTTCTGAATCAGGGAGCAAAACTCTCGAGGAGAATGAACAGAGGGGAGATTTTGCCCCAAGAATTGAAAAGCCTAGAGAACATATTTTAGAGGAAGAACAAAGTGTTGTACGACCTCATTCTCCTATTGCAGATATTACTCAACCTCCTCCTACTCCCAGGACTCTTCGTGAGGACGAAGACCGTGAAATGATTGCAGCTCTGGAGGACTGTAATTATAGCTTGCAGGAAGATCAGGCTGCCACTAGCAGTGGAAATGCAGCAGTAGAAGAAGAAGAAGAAGAAGACGAGGAAGGTTCTTCATCCAAAAATGTTGATGAGTATTTACAAGATCCTGAAAAGCAAAATGAAGAACACAGATCTCTTGATATTGCCGATGATATTTCAAATCCTAAAAAGGATATTGAAGTGGAGGCGTCTGCAGAAAAGGTTGTCGATGTTGAGATAGAAATATCTTCTGAAGAAGTAGCCGACGAAGGTGAGCTGACAGAAAATCCCGCCACTGACCCTCAAGGTATAAAACAAGATTCATTAATTTTTTCTTTTAAAATGAACTGATAACTAACATCTTTATTTGTAATTTCTTGCAGATCTTGAGACTTTGCCAACACCTCCAACGGACCTGATTATGGTGCCTATACCAACAGTGGTTGTTAGCAGTAGTCATCACTTATCTTGTGGTTCTGAGGCGGGCAGCAGCCAGGCTGTTGCAGCGGAGGCTACTTCTGTTCAAAAGAAGTCTATTCCAGTAGGGAATGAACTTGTTGTTAAACCAAACCAAGGTAAAATTGCTTTTCATTTGATCTTTTTGTGCATCAACAATCAATTAGTAAAATAACAAATTTACTTTTGTAGAAGATCAAGCAGGAGGAGCAACCAGCTCTACTCTGGCTCCCTTATTTAAAGAGCCTATTGTCCAACCTCAAAGAATCGAGCAACCTGTTACCCCGTCTTCATCAGGAGTAGCAGCGACTCCTGGAACTCTGGCCATCAATCAGCAAGTGGTCCAGTCATTTACCCGATGTTTCTTTGAGTCGCTGGGATCTCTCGTTCGTAAAATGATAGAGAAAGAAGGGGCTGACTTCATTATGGTTAGGAAGCCCACTTCTTTCTTGATAAGAGCCATAAGAGACCAAGGAGATGAAGCTCAGGCCACTCTTCTTGAACATATATTAAATGAGTTAGAAGTATCCATCAAGAAGTATAAAGAACTCAAGAAGAAAGATGTACTCTTTAATACAAGCTGAATTTGAGCGACTGGCTCAAGCTGCTGATATGGAAAGATTAACCCTTCAAAATCTATTAGAGGCTCATTCAGCAAAATCAGCTGAATATAATTCTAAGATAGAATCAATTACTTTGGTGGCTGAAAGCAAAGGACGGCGACTTGCTGAATTGAAGGCAGAAATTACTCGCCTCCAACAAGAATTTGAAGAAGAAACTGTTAATCACCAACTGGTGATTGAACAATTTAATGCATTGATTGAAGAAAGGAATGAGTATGAGACCACTCATGGTGAAGAGATCACTCGCAGGACAGTAGATATGCCCATTTTTGATGAAGAAAGTGGGATGGAGGAGGCAAGAAAGATAGTGGCGTCAACAGACGAAGAAGAGCTGCAGACATTGAAGCAGCAAATTGACAATCTGATTGTCCCTCCTTCTTGATTTTGTATTTGGGTTTTGTTGCTGTAGCTGCATTTTTGTAATGTCTCATTTTTTTGATATAAAGGACATTTTGTTGTGGCTCCATTATTTATTGCATATCTTATTCAGATATAAATAATAGATAGATATGATATATTTATTGACAACTTAATCGAAAACGACAAGTTGCTGATGTAGAAGATGAACGATGATGAATCGTCAATGTATATGAAAATGAATGAACGGGAATACCGTCAAATAATGATGAAAGAACGGGTAAATCGTCAAATGATGGTGAAATGAACGAGTTAACCGTCAAATGATAATAAATGAACGGGTTAACCGTCAAAATAGATGAACGGATGAACCGTCAGATATTAACGAACGGACGAACCGTCGGATGAGTGTTATAAATGAACGGATGAACCATCAAGCATTTAATGAACGAATGAACCGTCAAGCATTTAATGAACTGATGAACCGTTGGATGAATGTGATAAATGAACGGATGAACCGTCAGGTATTAATGAACGGATGAACCGTCGGATGAATGTAATGCTTCATTAATTGAGGAACTTCTGTCTATAAATATAGCAGAAATCTGACAGGAACGAACACTTCTACTCTTCAACATAAAAATGTCTTCCGGAGAAGCATCTAAGAAGGTTGAGACTGTCTCGAAGGTTCAGAAGGATATTGAAGAACACCCTGCCGATCCAGTTCAGCCAAAGGAAGCAGAAGCAGGCGAAGGTTCGTCTGCACCCCAGCCACCGCGGGACATTTTGGACTTCCTGCTCGAACCAGGAAAGACTAAAGAAGAAGAAGCCATGAGGATGGCCGCCTGCAAGTTTCTTGTGGGATCCAGCAAGGAGGTTCTCGGCTCTTTTGCTGACCGCATTTTTGAGAAGGACGGCAGTGGCCCTCGTCCCAATGTAAAAAAAGATGATAGTGACCTTTAATATGTACTATCATATAATAAAATTTAAATTTTATTTATGAAATTGATTCTGTCTGATAATTTACAAGTATTTACATTTATACATAATACTTCTTTAAGAATTTGCCATTGATAGGCATCATAGCAACTCGACCATCAAGTTCTGAAAGTTGATAAGCTCCGTTTGAGAAGACTTTGCTTACAACATAGGGACCTTCCCATTTCGCATCGAATTTCCCTTTGCTCGTATGAGTCATAGTCATAGGACGTCTGACCGTTAGAACAAGTTCTCCTTGCTGAAAGGCTCTGACCTTCACTTTACGATTAAATGTCTTTGAGATGCGGGCTTGGTATAACTCAATATGCTGTTGAGCCATTAACCGCTTTTCATCCAATGCCTCTAACTCTTGAAGTCGAAGAAGGTCATTGTTTTCTGTGGTGAGCTCATTGGCAATAGCAATCCTTAAAGAAGGAATTTTAACTCCAAAGGAAGGACAGCTTCACAGCCATACACCGGTGTAAAGCCTGTGGGATTGCGGACTGTAGTTCGATAGGCCCAAAGACACTCGCCAAGTTTCTCGCTCCAATTTTGTTTGTTAGTGGATACAAATTTCTTAAGGAGCTTAATAATGGTTTTGTTAAAGGCTTCAGCTAAACTATTAGCAGCAGAATTGTAGGCCGTCGAAGCAACATTGTTAATCCGATGATCATCGCAGAATCTAGTGAACTTCTGACTAATGAATTGAGGTCCATTGTCATGGATGATTCTTCGAGGTACACCAAATCTATATATGACATGGTGTTTAACGAAGTTGATGACACTGCTAGTCTTGACTTCAGCTAGAGGTATAGCTTCAGCCCACTTGAAGAAGTAGTCGGTTATTGCTAATATGAACCGATGTCCTCTAGAAGAAGGAGGATTAATAGGACCTATGATGTCCATACCCCAAGCTTCAAAAGGCCAGGAAGCAGCAGTCGGGTGTAAGAATTCCGAGGGTTGATGAATGAAGTCTGCCAAGCACGACATTTCCTTGCATATCAATGGCATTTGTACCATAGAGGGCCAATAGTAACCCATGTGGAGATGCGATCTTGTAACTTAGGACCCGTTGATGTGCTCCACAGACGCCACCGTGAGCTTCACCAACACTTGTTGGCTTCATCACCAGCTAAACAGCGTAGAACGAAGACCATCATAAGTTCGCCGATAGAGTGTTTTGGTGGTTTGATTGTAATAGATCGTAGAGATCGACGTCGAACGCTTGTAGCCCCTTAGGATCTTCAGGGAGTATGTCATGTACTACAAAATCGATAAAAGGAGTTCTCCAATCGTCATCATAACATTGACTCAGCAAGATGCTAAATTCAATATTATGATTATTTCAATACAGAACAGTTCTCGGTTAGAATAACCACCACCTGATGTCTTTTGTTAGGGATGCTAAGATAGCTGCAAGATTGGCCAAAGCATCGGCTTCAGTATTGCAAGCTCGTCGAACATAGTCGATGAAGAAA
>JANAVB010026962.1:0-23046 GCA_029216955.1 Iris pallida | reverse complement strand
GTGGTGGCAGGTAAAATTCTCGTCACCTCATTTCCTGCTGTAGCATTATTTGATTCAGGCGCTACTCATTCATTCATCTCTGCACAATATGCTACATAGATTGGACTAATGTTTGAGGCATTACCGGAGAGGATGGATATACTCATCGAATGGGCTCGTAGAAGTGAGCATAGTGCACTTTTCATGTCCGGTAGAGGTGTGTGGGCATTTACTGCCCGCATCATTGATTGAATTCCCTATGGGAATTTTGATATTGTTCTTGGCATGGACTGGTTGAGAGACAGTCATGCGACAATTGATTGTAGAGGAGGTAGGGTCATATTCAGCGTTCCTGGGATGGAACAGTTCATCTTTACTCGAACCTTAAAGAATCAGGCCGGAGGCGTCCTCTCAGCAGCAGTGTCAGGGCCAGGACAGATTTCGAGAGTGGTCGAAGATTTTCTCGACGTCTTCCCTGATGAGCTCCCAGGGATACCTCCAGTCAGAGAGGTAGAATTTAGCATTGAGTTGAACCCTGGAACGAGGCCTATTGCAGACAGAGTTTACAGAATGTCGCCGTCAGAACAGGATAAGTTGTATCAACATGAGGAAGAGTTGAAGTCTAAGGGATTCATCCGAGACAGTAAATCTTCCTGGGCCGTGCCAGTGATTCTAGTTCCCAAGAAGGATGGGTCGACGAGGATGTGCATCGACTACCGCAAGCTGAATGCAGTAACAGTGAAGAATAAGTACCCGCTACCAAGGATTGATGACCTGTTTGACCAGTTGAGCAAGGCCAGCGTCTTTTCCAAGATCGATCTTCGGTCGGAATACTATCAAGTAAGAGTCCGAGAGCAAGACATACCGAAGACAACATTCAGATCTAGATATGGGCATTATGAGTTTTTAGTAATGCCCTTTGGACTAACCAACGCCCCTGCAGTATTCATAGATTTAATAAACCGCATCTTTCTGCCATATTTGGATAAATTTGGGGTGGTGTTCATAGATGATATCCTTGTCTATTCCAGCAGTGAAAAGGAGCATGAAAAACATCTTAGGACTGTCTTGCTGACATTGAGGGAGCATCAACTTTATACGAAGCTCGATAAGTGTGAATTCTGGTTAGACCATATTTCGTTCCTGGGATATGTAATTTCTGGAGCAGGAGTGTCAGTGGATCCGAAGAAGATTGAGGTCGTAGAGCATTGGCCGGTCCCGAGAACGGTTGCAGAAGTGCAAAGTTTCTTAGGATTAGCTGGTTACTACAGAAGGTTCGTGGCGGACTTTGCCAGGATCTCTGCGCCCTTAACGCGTTTGACGCACAAGGACGTAGAGTTTGTTTGGTCAGCTAGCTTCAGGCATCGTTTAAAGAATTGAAGAAGAGATTGATCTCAGCCCCGATCTTGACGCTTCCAGTAGGAGCGGAAGGCTTTACAGTATATTGTGACGCATCAGGGAAGGGTCTTGGATGTGTATTGATGCAGCATGGAAAGGTGATAGCATATGCATCTCGGCAGCTTCGAGACCATGAGAAGAATTACCCGACTCACGATTTGGAGTTAGCAGCTGTGGTGTTTTCACTCAAGTTGTGGAGGCATTATTTATACGGGGATCGGGTAGAGATCTATACTGATCATAAGAGTTTGAAATACGTATTCACGCAGCGAGATTTGAACATGAGGCAAAGAAGATGGTTAGAACTGCTGAAGGATTTTGATTTAGATCTTCAGTATCATCCAGGCAAGGCGAATATAGTTACAGATGCACTGAGTAGGAGAGACAGTGCCTTTATCTTGACCTCGCAGAAGCATATTCTAGAAGACCTTCAGAGTATGGGAATCGAAGTAGTTTTGCCAAGGAATATAGAAAGAATGACCAGTATGCAGATTCAGTCAACCTTAGTAGAGAGGATAAGGGCAGCACAAGTAGGAGATCCACAGATTCAAAAGTTGCGGTCGGAGTGTGAATCAGGCCGTAGGAAGGAGTTAGTGATTCATGAAGATGGTACGCTCAGGTTTAGAAACAGACTCTGTGTACCGAGTGAAGACCTTCGGCAAGAAGTTATGTCCGAAGCTCATAGTTCTATTTACTCCATTCATCCAGGAGGAACGAAGATGTATCGAGATATCAGGCAGTTCTTTTGGTGGAATGGCATGAAAAGAGAGATAGCGAGATTTGTATCCAAGTGTCTGGTATGTCAGCAGATGAAAGCCGAGTAGCAAAGACCAGCAGGATTGCTACAGCCGCTTCCTATCCCAGAATGGAAATGGGAGCACATCACGATAGATTTTGTGACCGGTTTACCTAGATCCCCGGCTGGCAAGAATGCAGTCTAGGTAATAGTAGATCGACTCACGAAGGTCGCTCATTTCCTTCCCTTTCGAGTTGGACAGACTACTGAGCAGCTAGCAGAAATGTACATGAAGCAGATAGTAAGGCAGCACGGTATTCCAGTTAGTATAGTATCAGATCGGGATACGCGGTTTACTTCCCATTTTTGGCGGAGCTTACACCAAAGTTTGGGAACCAAGTTAAGATTCAGTACTGCTTATCATCCACAAACTGACGGACAATCAGAAAGAACCATTCATACATTAGAAGATATGCTACGGGCGTGTACCTTGGATTTTGACGGATCTTGGAAGGATCACCTTCATCTAGTGGAGTTCTCCTATAACAACAGCTATCAGGCTAGCATTCAGATGGCCCTGTTCGAAGCATTGTACGGAAGGAAGTACAGGTCCCCTTTGGCATGGGACGACATCGGAGGACGGAAGTTGTTGGGGCCAGAGATGATCACGCAGACTGTGGAGATAGTTAAGTTGGTCAGAGAGTGCCTTCGAGTTGCACAGGACCGACATCGTCATTGGGCAGATCAGCATCGTAGGCCTCTAGAGTTTAGAGTTGGCGACCAAGTGTTTCTGCGGATTTTGCCTACTCGGGGTATCATCAGATTTGGAACTCGGGGAAAGCTTAGTCCAAGATACGTTGGTCCTTTTAAGATTCTCGCTCGGGTAGGCGATGTGGCTTATCGACTTGCCCTTTCGCCTTCGTTAACTGGCATACATGATGTGTTTCATGTGTCCCAATTACGTGGATATGTCCCGGATTCGAGTCATGTCCTCGATCATTCTGAGTTAGTCGTTGGTACCAACCTAACTTACGAGGAACAAGCCGTGTCTATTTTGGACCGGCGAGAGAAGGTACTCAAGAATCGGACGATAAGCCTTGTCCGTATTTCTTGGAACCATCACTCTTCGGGAGAGTCAACCTGGGAGCGCGAGGAAGAGATCAGATCTCGGTATCCGCATTTGTTTGACTAATGAGGTATATTTTTTACGCCTTATTGACACGATTCTATGCTTATCTGCACCTGCTTGTTTTGTACTTGTGATATATGATAATAACTGCTATGATAGTTAACTTGTATATGATTGTGCCTTGCTTGCCCTGATTTCACTATCCTATCTTGGCTGGAATTCCGAGGACAGAATTTTTCAAAGAAGGGTAGAGATGTCACTCCCCGATCCTGGAATACGTATTTTAATACGTAAACCGATAAATTGTATTTACTTTGTATTTATACGATATTTATATGCTGTATTTCTTCATGCATTTCCTAAAATATTCGATAAAATATTGTTTCGTAATTTATTTTCTGCATTTGGGCCTACAGTTTTGGCTCATTTGGGTAACCTATTCTTGGTTCACCAATGGTTCATCATGAACCCCTTGGTTCATCATGAACCCATGGGTTCAAGATTCTATATAATAACTCATCTCATTCTCTCTCCTCTCATTTATTTTCCTCCACCAACCAAGGCAAGTACCAACTTGCTCAAGAGATGGATCCATAAATGATGTTGATGTTTTCTTACAAAATTATTTGCCAAAATATGTTCTTCTCCTCATTCTATACTAGTTTAGAACTTGAAGTTTTCTATTTTGAAGCTTTAATTTTTGTAGATCTAGGTTTTAACCATTTTTGGATCTTCTTGGTTTTGATCTATCAAACTTATTATTTTAAGTTTTGATGGTTCCATGTTGTAGAGAATTTTATTCTACCCAATTTTGACCTTTAAAAGTTGGATTTGGACTTATTTTGACCAAGTTATGGACTTTTGAAGCTTTGGGTTCAAACTATGGAGTTCTTGCTGATTTGGAGAAGACAGTGAGCAGTGTGCGCGAGCTTTTTAGCTCGTGCCACTGAGCTGCGCGCGCTCTTTAGCGCAGCGCAGTATGGACCCCATATGCTGCCTTTTGGAAGCGTATGTCTGGCATACGCTGCCTTGACAAGGAGTCGTATGGACCTCATACGCTGCCTTGATGAGGAGTCGTATGAACCTGAGCGTACGCTGACCTGAGCGTAGGCTGACCTGAGCGTAGGCTGACCTGAGCGTACGTTGACCTGAGCGTAGGCTGACCTGAGCGTAGGCTGACCTGAGCGTACGCTGACCTGAGCGTAGGCTGACCTGAGCGTACGCTGACCTGAGCGTAGGCTGACCTGAGCGTACGCTGACCTGAGCGTAGGCTGACCTGAGCGTAGGCTGACCTGAGCGTAGGCTGACCTGAGCGTAGCCTGACTTGAGCGCGCTCTGACCTGGACTCCCCTATACCTTATATTTTTATATGTATATATTATATTGTATATATATATATATAAATGTTTGTGTATGCTATATATCCTTACGCCTTTTGTCCTGAGCATGATATGAGCACTAATGTGACCCCGGTGAACAAAGTGTTCCTACCTGATACTTGTACCTGAATGTCCCAGTTCTCGTTCATGCTCGACAAATGACTCGTAACTCCACGTGGCATATTTGCAATGATGCATTACACCAAGGAGGGTAGAACATGTTGACATACTGATTGACATGGATCCTCTTTTGGGGTACTCGTACTTGAGTACGACATTTAGGAGGATAATCATGCAGGCCACAGCATGTGAGTCCAAGATTTTACCTAGGGTTAAACTAGGCAACTAAATATACTAGATGCATGGGGAGGGCAGAATCTCGAGATCGTGTTACACCAGCCGCCTTGAGATATTGTCTTGACGCGCCGGCTGGTCTCCACGGATACTGTGTCATCCGCAACGAGCGGATGACTGTATCCGATTAATTCCTGCTATATATTATATATCTTGGCAAGGTGGCCTTACGAGGGACCTGTGCTCAATGACACCTGTCTACGCGAACCCCTGGGTTGGCTAGCCTTGCTGGAAAGATACGATCTGAGGATTTTTGAAATAACATGATGCGAGGATAACCTCGTCCCACTAGAAACTCGTAGACTTGATTGGCCGCGAAAACGACTTGCGTGTATCTTATTACCTTCCGTGAAGTAACTAAGGGAAGCGGACTGTCATGGTACGTGATCCAACCCATGTTCTTGTTTGATTGTTGGGTTGGTTATCGTACTATGACAGGCTGTGGACCGAAGTTATAAACGGAAGACTTATTCTGGTTGTGAAGTGCTACTTCTGTGAATGACTGAGGAACATGGTCTATCATGGTACATGATCCAACCCATGTTCTTGTTTGATTGTTGGGTTGGTTATTGTGCTGCGATAGGCTATTGATCGAAGTCACGATCAGGAGATTTTATTGTTTATACCTTTTAACTTATGTGAAAGTTATAGAGTACGACACGTCCCGACTCCATGCGGCACCTTTTGTCCTTGTTTAGTTGTAAGGGTGCCATATGGGTTCGAGGATGTTGCGCTACCCTATAATAGTTGTATAAGTATTACTATTATCAATCATTCTATTATCTGGGTTTTTAATCTTAACTCTTGTGCCCCTTTGGCGGTACTTGCTATTCGGGGCTGACCCCGCTGGTTTTGTTTGGCCAGATCTCGTAGCAGAGCCAGAGGACACGATCTTCCTCCCTGACATCTATGGTGCATACTAGGAGCATGGCGGTTCGGGGACTCGAGTGGGTTTCTTCTCCACCACTCCTGCTTATATTTTGTGCGACATTTAGCCTACCGGCACCTGTTAGCCGGATTACATGATATTTTGTGTCAGTACAAATTGTAAATAAACAGACTGCAGCTGTGTATAATTTTGTACTCCTGACTCTCTGAGATAGCTAAATTATAAAGCTAGTCTCTCATGATCATTTTGATGAAGCGTCAGGGACGCCTTACTGCTTTATCTTTAATGTTAATTTAATTGCTGATGTGACTTGATTGATTGAGACATAGAACTCTGTGGGACCATAGGAGACTTGATTGTAGCATGTACCCCCTAGTCTCTCGACAGCCACGATCGCCGTATAACGTTACGTACCTCATATGGAGTAGCTGGCCTAGTCCGTCTCCGTATTTCGGTACTAGGGCGTGACATAATGGGAAATCATCATCACTGTCTCTGCTGTAAACAGGGTGAGGTTCACAGTATCTAGCATTGGGGATATCAGGATTGGTTTTCTACTCGTGTACCCCTAGTACTGGGCTTCCCTACTACATGTCTAGGACAATTAGATGCAATTACTATTCCATATTTTACTAGCTACATACAATTTACAAAAAGGAAACAAGCCACCACAGGTAATGTGGATTTGATAAAGAAAAGGTGCTCCCAACCCAGTATCACTCGAAAAGGGGGTCTCATGTGTTAGCATCTAAGGGATACAGGGGCAAGTCTATGTCAGTAATCCTGAAGGTTCACAAGTCAGTACCAAACTGACCTCA
Source organism: Iris pallida (assembly GCA_029216955.1). Lineage (NCBI taxonomy): Eukaryota > Viridiplantae > Streptophyta > Magnoliopsida > Asparagales > Iridaceae > Iris > Iris pallida. Next base: position 16,364 of record JANAVB010026962.1, on the reverse strand, counting down.
AAGGGGAAAATCCCACTTTAGTTCCTAATGGATACAAGAGAAGGCTATAGGTCAGTATCCTATGGATACATAGTAGGGCTTCCTCTGTCCTTACTAGACATTCCGTCGAATACCTACATATTGTCCTATTCGCATGTTGATGGCATAAAATTAGAAGGTGGTAGGATTACCTCACAGGCTGGGTTGCGAAGTTCGACTGGCTCCTTAATCTCCTCCTCGATTGCACTCACGATGGCAGGAAGAAGCAAAATCCTTAGGGTTTGTAGATGGAAATAGAAATCGGCTGCCTCCCTACTATTTATACATTAGTTTTTGATAGGTTCGTATCTGATTCAAATCGATTTTGGATTTGATTGGAGACTAGGCTTGGATGAGGAAGAATTTAGTTTTTGAACAGATGACCTTAATCACTTAGGGATTTGAATCTGAAAGGGTCGGCCGCTGTGAAAATTTGAATTTCAGAGTTTTACAATCAAACCCCTGTAAACTGAATATTTGTAGAACTCCTCTACTTTATTCCTATTTATTTACTAAGACCTCATATATATTACTTATATACATGCGATTGCCTAAATATATCTATGTATTTATGAATAGGCAAAAGGTAATAGTAATACAAAATAGGGATTTCGGGTCAAGGGCTCACAATGATTGATAACCTTCAAATTCAGAACATATCGCAGTGGCACAAGCATACAAATTGAAGATAATAAGATTACATCTCTTCGTTGAAAAGAACACCTTATTGATTTATAGCAACAAAAATAAGCAGATAACTTGAAGTCACAATAAGGCATGAAGAAATATATTCTCTTTATTGATAATTGAAATGAAGTACAAGGCTTGTAGTAGAATACAAAGCTTACAACACATCTTATATTACACTTGATAGCCAACTGAACACATGCCATATAGGATTACATTTGATAATTGATACATTGACTTACAACTGGATATGCCGACTTGGCTTTTACTGGTACAAAAAGATATACAATGTTCCATATATTATGCCTTTTATAAATAGAAGACATTATCTTTTGCAAGGAGTGCTTCTGCATGTCCAACAAATATCCGATGCCTCGGGACTGATCAAGCCAATCTTAGGGTACTAAACTTCCAAAGCACGAGCACCTGAAAAAAGTGTCCACAATGTGGGTTAGTACATTGCCATGTACTAGTGAGCAGAACCAGCCCACTCGTCTAAACCAACACTATGTAAAGATATGAGCAAACATTTATTAAGATGATCTTTCTATTTGGGACCTAGTATCAGTTTATAGTTCATGTGCAGTATCATAATGAAGCATGTTATAATATTATTCATGTAAAGGCATCATTGTAGCAGCATTGTAGTTAACATATTAAGCATGTTACAGCAAATACTCATGGAAAGCAAACATTGTAGCATACTGTATTTAACATGTTAACCAGTTAAGTTGAATTAAATATGTCTGATAAATATATCATATTTAAGTGATTTCTTACTGATAGCCGACTCCCTTATACTTGCATAAAATATAGGTTATATGATATACTTACTTTGTCTGCAAAAGACATTGTTAGAAAAAAAACCACATTTATCCTATTTGTCACCATTCAGGTGATTCTACAAATACCCGACATCCTTTCATGTATATAATCAATAACTTACTCTGCCTGCATAAGACATTCATTAACATGCATTCTGTAATGCTTCACTCTATACGGTGCATTACGAAGAGTCGTTGACTCGAAATGTTACGTTGACCCGAGGAGTACATTGAGTCGGATCGATGCAAGTGTTAAGTTGGCCCGAAAGAAAGCATTGAGTCGATTCGAAGATCTATTAGTTCGAATCGATGCAAAGCGTAAGTCTGAATCGAACAAGTATTGATTTTAGTTGGTTTTGTGTGCAGGCTAAGCTTTTATGATAAATTATAAGAGGTTTATCTTTTGCCTTGTTTGCAACAGAGTCTGCAAAACCAAAGCATCGCCTTGCAACGAACTGAGACATAGGCAAGGTAGGCCAAATAGTTGGGTAGTGTAATGCCCCGCACCACACGGTGCATTACGTTGAGTCGATTGATGCGATGAGGTATAAGTCTAACTCTAGGAGGTATGATTTCAATTTGAAGAAGGTGAGTTGGTTTCATTGCAGGCATAGATGGAGTCCCTTATGATCAGAGTGCCATTTTGTGACAAGTTGAAGCATGGGTACAATAGTTGAATCAGTCGATTAGTTCAATTGAACACGAAGTACTCGCATGGTTAGCTCAGACGAGATGATCGTGCAAGAAGGTTAAGGTGTCGAGAAATATTGGCTCGACGAAACGATGGGCAAATTGGCTTATGGTAGGCAGATTCAGACCTTCTCTCCTACTCCTTCATACCTAATAAATATACCATGATATGCGAGTGTTGCTATCGAGTTGGCGAGCGTGGCTCGAGTAAGTAAAGATCTTAGTGTGTGCCGAACATTAAGATAGAACATTGAACAATTGAGGCGACCTACATCACATGCATGGGTCGCGATAGAACAAATTGATGGTAGAACATCGAAAGGCAATATCGAGACGTGCATCAAGTGCACGACTCGTAGAACATTGAACACTAGGTCTAGAATATTGAATATGGCGTTGAGCGTGCATATGTGCACAGAAACTATGCACATGACATAGTAGCAAAATGGACAAGTTATGGTGCAACACCACGAAACCTATCGTGACAGTGAAAGGTATACTTCGTACATCTGTGGCCCAGATACCATAGAATTGTTGTTGTACAAATAACTTATTAATGGAATAAATTGATTAGTATAAAGGTAATTGAACCTAAGCCGTTGGGGCATCGTGCATCAATACGGATATGTTGGGGCATAATACTAATAAAATTTGAGATAGATTTAGTTGAGACGAATTATATATTGAGAACTTAAGATTTGCTTGGAATGATATGACTCTTGCTTTTGTGCGTATTGCATAGTCAATGGACTTGGATAACCTGTGCACGGGTGTCATGACCCGCACCCTGTTTAGGAGCACGAGAACGTGGGTACGTCCAGCCTACGTCGCAGTGTCAGCGGTAGAACGCTGTATAGGTCGTCTACAATATCTATCAACTAACAATATGAATCATATAACCTGTCATCTCCGTACGGAAGTATAATATGATATCTCAACTATATAATCTCAATCATAAGTCTAAGGAAGATAGAGCATGATATGGAATCAGATAAAAGAAAGAAACTATATAAATATTAGAGTTATCACATCACGCAAGTTTAGGTGTCCATCACAAATAAGTACATGTCCTGAATATAAATAAGTCTCAACTAACAATCGAAACAATCCGATACAACATGAAAACTAATAGTTCTAAACTATAACTAGGGCAATATCTACTGAGCAGGATCAACTCTTGCGTGCCACCCTCGTATGCCTCGTAGAAGGTAGGACAGTCATCTATATCATCTATAAATTTTTGTCAATATATCCAATCAGGATGGAACGAGCACATCTCCTCTAACAGTTCAAAATAATTGACAAGCGCTATGAGAATGTAATAATAATGAAAGACTTGATGATCAAGTTATAGAGACAATGTACAAGGAAAAGACAAGTGAATATCAAACAGTAGATGTATATAGAGAACATGGGTAATGTAAAAAATAGGTATATATGTAATAAAGGGTAAACATGTCATGCAAGGTATATAACAGACAATCCAGAGAATCAGTATTAAGACCAGTAATTTAAAATACCAAGTTGACATGTGAACGGCTAGGGAGAGATATCCGGCAAACCATACACGTCCGTGTGTGGCCGCTATTATTCCAGTAAGACCATGTGATAGAATGGGTATGTTCATATGTCTCCTAGGTATTTCTTCGCCCGACTAGTATACATGGATCCAGGTTTTTCGACACGTATTTCATTAGTCAAGATAGATGCATTAGTCCAGTATTATATTAGTCTAGTAAGCCATTAGGCATGAAACCACGTATCTCCAGTCAAAGAATCCATAAAATACTAATCCGTGAGTCCATCGTGTTAGAAATCAAGATAGAAAACTAGTATAACATGCATCATAGGATATATCAAATAAAGAGAACTATCAGAGAATGTACTCGCCTGATACCCTGAGCAACTGCTATGAATAGATGTCCGAACTGGATTAACTGAGTCCTATTTATAGCAATACATGTTATAAAGTGTTCAATAAGTAAAGATTGAAGTTTACAATACAATCTACATGATTCCAGGTCAATCTAGGTCAAAGTCAACTCTTGGTCAACTCTGGTCAACTTTCTAGTCAAACTAGGTCAACATCTAAGCTAACTTGGTCAACTGTCTAGGGTTGGACTATGATAGCTAGACTAAATGAGGTCTTCAAGCCATATTGAATCCTATTTTCCTTTCCTAAGTGCAACAAGGTGATACCACTCAAGTCTATCTAAAATAATTACCAAGGTTCACCTATACACCCTTAGAGTTATCAACCAATTTCCACCCACTAGTAACATGTCTTCAAAGGTAAACATATAGATAACTATCTATCAGTAAAAAATCCATCTATATCTATCTCTAGCTCAATCTCTCCATTAACACACCACGGTCAATATCCTATAATATGTATACCATAAATATATATGTATACCATAAATATATATACCATAAATATATGTATACCATAAATATATATATATATATATATATATATATATATATTATATATATATATATATATATATATATATATATATATATATATATATATATATATATGTATTTATTATATATATATATATATATATATATATAAAATAATATATATATATATATATATATATATATATATATATATATATATATATATATATATATATATATATATATATATATATATATATATATATATATATATATATATATATATCACTCACACTCATGACACTCTCCTAACCTGATACATGTCCCCTTAACTAACTCTCATAAGTAGAAGGCTAATTATACTCCATAGGATTAACTCATATCAACTGATATACTATAGGGCAGTACCCCCTAATCCTTGTCTTGCTAGAGCAGCACACAAGAACCCCAAATACTGAATCTAGACCCCTGGTAGTGTATCTTACTGATACTCCCTCAACTTGTCACGACCCGCTACCCAAATTGTTGGACTAGGCCGAGTCATGCCCAGCCTACGTTGAGATAAAACGTAGTAAGCTGTTCTAAAGACAACAGGATAAGACTAAATGTGCTAACAGTTCTGTAAGTGAAGAAGAATCATAAATGCTCCAAACACAAAAGTCGTCGTATATAGTAAAATGTCCAAGTACAAGTGAACTGAAATGTAAAACTGGATACATGTCCAGTTACAAAATGATATAGTCTAATACATGTCTACTCTCAAAAGTCTAAGTAAACAAAAGACAACTAGGCGAGGTTCCCTGCAGGAACATCCTCGTAAAGCAGAGCCGGGTCCTCGGCAGTATCTCCATAGTATGTGTCACAGAGTAACTCCTCCTCAGAATGGACACCTACAACGTTATCCTGTCAGGATGGGAGCAAGCACTAAATCTAGCAAACATATAATACTGATCATGTGATGAAAAGGAAATGACATATCATGTTGGTTCAGTTTTAGGTATGTTTTAGCATGGCGATAGATATACATTTTAAAGTTTAAAACTGTAGTAGGTGAGTGATCAGTCAATAGGTAATCAGGATGTACAGCGGTACATATCAATTTTCTGATGTGCACATACGTACACATAACGGCATCGGTGTATATCCATACACAAATGCGGGACCAGACATACGACGCAGATACATATAGAATGTAACGGTGCTCGGTAAATACATACGGAGAAGGGGGTCATGATCACGTACACTACTAGCAGTTTCCCCTTAACCCGTTATTTAAGCATGTGAGAGATTATGTGATACTGTATAAACATGGTAGAAACTGAAAGTATACAACATGTGAAGTTCTAACTTGCTACCCCAAGGATCAGCATTTAACATGGTTGGTGATTCACAGTTTTATGATTTATAGCAGTATGTAAAGTTCGTAGAAAGTACTTGTCTCTAGCAAAGCAAAACAAAACAAGCTGCGATAACAATGCTATAGATGTCTGATAGCTCGTCACTGTAGAAGTAAATGCAACAACTTAGTTTTACACTAAGCTAAGACACTAGGACACTAATTTGTGAAACACGACTTGTGACTGGGCACCTAGCCAAAATGATGACTTGGCATAGGAGACCAATGTGGGGTGACACACTATGTTAACTAACTTTCTAGGGTCTTTATACTAGTGAGGGATGGGGTTCAACACGACTAAAACTCCAAATAACACAAAAAGCTACAAGTCGTAATTAATCAATAAATAAATCAAAAGATCATTGTGTTCTAACAATTTTTAGAGATAGGCAAAAAGCCTAGTTTTTCTTAAAGTAAAGTACTAAAGTGATCCTTATTAATCATAGAAATTTATTATAATTTTTCTGGAATTTATTATCCAGTACAAATATTTTATAAAAAATTAGTTTTCCTAAGTATACAGAAAATGAGTTTTGGTTTCATATGCCAACCTAGTGGCAAAACAGTAAATTAAATACTACAAAAATTATACTAAATTAGCTAACTTAACAAAGTATCTAAAAACTATTTTTCCATAATTTTAGCAATACTTTAAGTATTTTTAGAAAATCAAAAACAGCAATGCACACAATAATTAATTATCTGCGTATTTTGTCCATGTATATAATTTGAACCAGAGTTCAAATACAGGACCCAAGGCCATGAATCAAGTCCAATATGACTTGTACAGGTCGTGAATGTGTGAAAACACATTTGAGCCCAAATACCCATGCTAGGCTTGGACACCAAATGGTTGCAGTAATTTAAATACAATAAAAATACAGTTTGGTAATAGTTAAAATAAATATTATTATTTTAATAAGGCTAATTTATGCATATTGAAAATATACCTACATATGTTTTAAAAGTACATATATATACGTAAGAGAAAAATACTTAATTTATAAAGTATATATATATACAAATATATATATATATATAAGAACACACTTAATAATATAGTGTATATATAGATATAATATATATATACATAGGAAAATGTATATATAAACATATATATATAGAATTTACTAACTATAAAATATATACATATATATTAAATACTGTTAATAAAAACAGTATATACACATATATATATATATATACTAATATATATATATACATATATATATAAATATATATATATAAAACTGAAAAAAAGAAAAGAAAAGAAAGAAAAGAAATAGAAAAAGAAAAGAAGACAGAAAGGAGGGGCTCGAACTCGAGCTGCGCAGGGGGGGGATGTTTAATCGGGTCGGGCTGGCCAGGGGGTCAGCCCGAGCTCAGTATTAGGGTTAGAGGTTAGGTTAGTTTTATTAGGTTAGAATTAAATAACATAAAAAAAAAATAATAAAACTCGACCCTGTGTCCGGACAGTTTGGGACACAGAGTCAGTGTGTCCGTGCTATGCACGACACGCACGAGCGTCCATCTACGAGTCCGAGTATGGGACGAGGGTCCCCGTGTCCTGGCGAACCACATACGTGGGTTCGAGACACGTACGACACAGTTTGAGTCATGCTACTCACGTGTCCGATTTAGGGAGGGGGTTTCGAATGAGCTGGACGGCGGTGGAGGCGTCGGCGTCGCGGCGCTTCGGTGGCGCTGGGCGCGTCTCGTCAAGGCGAACGTAGGGGTGGTGGTGGTTTGCTGTGAGGGTTTTTGTAGGGGTGGGGGTGGTGATCATCGGAGTTAGGGTTCCAACGGGAAAGAGTGGGGAAGAAGGGGAGTTTGCGGTGGTCGTGGTGGTCGATTAGGGTTAGGGTTGAGTCTGGGGAGAGGAGGGGAGTTTAAATAAGGGTTCAAGGTCGGTCGGGGAGCTGTGTGCTGGCCGGAAATGACGGGGGCAGTCGCCGGTCAGCCGTCGGTCGTCGGGCAGGGGGGTGGGTAGGAAATTAGCACTTAGGTCCTTGTAATTTAGGTAATTGCAAATAGGTCCTTAGCAGAGTCTAAATGCAAAATAGAATTTGCATAATCCATTCCGCACAGCTAATGTGCAAATAAAATTTGCACATAACAAATTTAGATTTACAAAACGATATTAAAACAATCTAATTAATTGCAAAAGTCAATTAAAACATTTTAGAAAATTGCAAATTAATATTTTTATATATAAAACTCATTTAAAAATCATTTAAAAATTCTAGAAAAATTCCTAAAAATTTCTAATAATTATTTAAGGCTATAATTAACATTAAAAATTAATTAGTACTAATTAAAATGAATTTGAAAATCAGGGGCGTACAAGTCTTCCCTCCTTGAAAAATTTCGTCCTCGAAATTCACAAGGATTGGAGACCCGACAATATTCTAACATAGCAAGTATTGCAATCAAAATGACTAAGGCTGCGATCGAAACTAACCTCTAGGGTATCAAGCGGGAACGGGTGGTTCCCTCGCAGCGGTTGGATCGAACAAGTAAGGGTATCTCTCCCTCATGTCCGACTCCCTCTCCCAAGTAGATTCATCTGGGGAGTGACGGCTCCAAGCTACTCGCACTAGGGGTATAACCTTGTTCCTCAGCCTCTTCTCTCTCCGGTCTAATATCTCCACTGGCTGCTCAAAATTGTAAGGCTCGGTCCGACCTCCAACTCTGAATGATCTAGCACATGACTGGGGTCTGGAACATATCTCCTCAGCTGAGATACGTGAAAGACATCGTGAACTCCTGCTAGGTTGGGTGGAAGTGCAACCCTGTAAGCGACCTCTCCGATCCTGCCAAGTACCTCGAACGGCCCGATGTATCTGGGGCTCAGCTTCCCTCCTCGTCCGAACCGGATCATCCCTCTGGTAGGTGATATCTTCACTAGCACCATATCACCGTCTGCGAACTCTATCGGCCTGCGACTAGCATCAGCCCAGTATTTTTGCCTGTCCTGAGCTACTCTGAGCCTATCTCTGATCATCCCGACTTTCTCTGCTGCATCCGTGATCATCTCTGGCCCAAGCATAACTCTGTCTCCGACATCATCCCAAAAGAGCGGTGTGCGGCATCGTCGTCCATATAGCACCTCGAAAGGGGACATACCAATACTGGCCTGGTAGCTGTTGTTGTATGAAAACTCTACCAAGTGCAGATGGCTCTCCCATGATCCTCCGAAGTCCAGCACGCAAGTCCTCAGCATATCCTCCAGCGTCTGTATCGTCCTCTCGGACTGCCCGTCTGTCTGCGGGTGGTACGCCGTACTGAACTTGAGCTTACTGCCCAACTCCTCCTGCAAGCTCCTCCAGTAGTGGGATGTGAATCTACTGTCTCTGTCTGACACGATGCTCACCGGCACTCCGTGTAGGCGAACTATCTGCTGTATGTATAGCTCCGCCAACTTTTCGGTGGAAAGCCCCACCTTGAAGGGTATGAAGTGCGCACACTTCGTCAGCCTGTCTACAATGACACAGATGGCATCCTTCCCTTCTTGGGAACGAGGAAGCCCTGAAACGAAGTCCATCGTAATATGTTCCCACTTCCACTCGGGAATGGGTAACGGCTGCAACAAACCAGCTGGCCTCTGGCGCTCCGCCTTGACCTGCTGGCAAACTAGGCATCTCGAGATGAAACGTGATACATCCCTCTTCATCTCGTGCCACCAAAGATGTTCCCGCAAGTCACGGTACATCTTGTTAGCACCAGGGTGAATAGAATATCTCGATCGGTATGCCTCCTGCAAGACTGCCTCTACCAGCTCTCCCTTCGGCATGCACAACCGGCTGCCATGCCTCAGGGATCCATCCTCCGCTACAGTGAAGTCATCCAGCAATCCAGCTAATGCCTGGGGTCGAAGTCTGCGAAGACTCTCATCTGTAGCCTGTGCCTCCCGGATCTGCTCCATCAAACCTGACTGAATGTCAAGCGCCATCATCTGTATCACTGATCCTGGCCGAACTAGCTCGATACCGAGCTTCTCCAGATCCTCCCGCAAATGCCGATCAATCATCAGGTACCATGCCATCGGATGCCTGCTCAGCGCATCCGCCACCACATTTGCCTTCCCGGGGTGATACTGTAAATCGATGTCGAAGTCCTTCATCAACTTCAACCATCGTCTTTGCCTCATGTTCAGCTCTTTCTGCGTGGACATATACTTCAAGCTTTTGTGGTCAGTAAAGATTTCCACACGCTCTCCGTATAAGTAATGTTTCCATAACTTGAGTGCAAAGATCACCGCAGCTAACTCGAGGTCATGGGTAGGATAATTCCTCTCATGAGTCCGCAATTGCCTAGATGCATAAGCAATTACTTTCCCATGCTGCTGTAGAACACATCCTAGCCCCTTCCCAGAAGCATCGCTGAAAATGGTGAAACCTCCAGAACCTGAAGGTAAAGTCAGAACTGGAGCGGTCGTCAGCCTCCTCTTCAGCTCCTTAAATGCCGCCTGGCAGTCCTCTGACCAGATGTACTCTGCGTCCTTCCGCGTCAGCTTCGTCATGGGTTCAGCTATCCTAGCAAAGTCCTGGACGAACTTTCTGTAATAGCCTGCTAAACCCAGAAAACTCCTGATCTCTGAAACTGACGTCGGAGCCTTCCACGTCTCAACTGCAGCAATCTTCTTGGGATCCACCGAGATTCCATCTCCAGTGACTACATGGCCGAGAAACTCCACTCGGTCTAAAAAGAACTCGCACTTCGGCAATTTGGCAAACAATCTCTCCTGCCTCAGAATCCCCAAAACTATCCGCAAGTGCTCTGCATGCTCCTCCGGCGTCTTCGAGTATATCAGGATGTCGTCGATAAACACTACAACGAACTTATCCAGATACTGGTGAAATGTCTTATTCATCAAGTTTATAAAGACAGCTGACGCATTTGTGAGACCAAATAGCATCACCAGAAACTCGTACTGCCCGTACTTCGTATTGAACGCCGTCTTCTGGATGTCTGCTGGCCTAACCTTCACCTGGTGGTACCCGGATCTCAAATCTATCCTGGAAAACACCTTCGCCCCGCTCAACTGGTTGAACAAATCATCTATCCTGGGCAGAGGATATTTGTTCTTGATAGTGATGGCATTCAAGGTCCGGTAATCAATACACAACCGGACTGTACCATCCTTCTTAGGCACAAAGAGCACTGGCGCTCCCCATGGAGAAGCACTGGATCGAATAAAACCCTTTTTCAACAGGTCATCAATCTGCTCTTTTATCTATATGGCCTCCTTGGGATTCACTCTATAGCAAGCCCGGGATACTCGTGATGAACCCGGCACTAGATCTATAGTGAACTCCACATCTCTGTCCGGCGGAAGTCCTGGAAGATCCTCTGGGAATACATCCATAAACTTCCTAATGATAGGGTGTGGCGGTGCTGCGTCCCTGACTGTAGCACAATAGTTCGGCTCTAGGCTGATCTCCGGCCCTGTCCTCCTGACACTGAATGGTGCTGTGCCTGGGGGACTGAACACAATACTACCCTCATGGCAATCTATAGATGCATGGGCATAGCTAAGCCAGTCCATCCCCAATATGATATCATAACCGGAGAGCGATATCACAAAGAATCGCCCTCTGAACTCTCTCCCGGCTATAAAAATAGAACACCTATAGATAGATCTAATAGGCACTGGTCCTCCTCCCGTCATCACTCTACTAATCTCCGCAGTAGGTGTAGCTACTAGATGATGTTTATGCATAAACTCTAATGATAGGAAGCTATGAGATGCACCAGAATCAAACAAACATACAGCTAGAAAAGTATGCAAATAAACATGACCTGTGATGACGTCAGCTAAGTAATCCGGCTCCGAAACCTGCTCCGGCTCCGGCTCAATGGCTAGACTATAAACCCTCCCCTGAGGTCCCTTCTGCTGCTGCAGATGCTGCCCGAACCTCTGCTGCTGAGTCGGGAGCGGTCCTCTAGTCTTTGCTACTGGGCACTCTCGAAGCTGATGGGTGGCAGACCCACAAGCCAAACACTGCCCCAACTTCTTCCTGCAGATGGAAGCGTCGTGGCCTACCCTCCTGTAGAATGCACAAAAACCTTCCTTCGGCTGCTGTCGGGGTCCCGGGGCTCTAACTGGCGGGGTCTGATGATGTGATGTAGGGGGACGGTAAGTCTGCTGTAGCGTCGGCGCTCTCTGCTGGAAAGCCTCACGCTTGGATGGTCCCTCATGGTGTACAGAAGCCGGCCTCTTGCTAGACAGAAGACGCTCCTCAATGCTCCGAGCTAACTCTAGGCTCTGATAGTAGTCAGTCGTACCGTTCGCCACTATAAGGATGCCAATGTCTGGGACTAGACCATGGCAAAACCTACGGGTCATCTCCTCTGGATCAGCAACCAGACTAGGAGCAAAACGGCTCAGGCGACTAAACTCTCCCGCATAGTCATCAACAGAACGGTTCCCCTGCTGGATGTTCTGGAATCGTAGCCCCATGGCTACTCTAGCAGTGGTCGAGAAGAATTTCTTCTTGAACTGGGTCTTGAACTGGTCCCAGGTGGCTCTACCTCTCGCGAACAACGGCTCATTCCTGAACCAGACTCCGGCTAAGTCTATCAGCAGAAATCCTGCTGCCTCGACCTGAAGGTCATCCGGCATCCTAACTCCCAGAAGCTTCCTCTCTACAGAATCTAGCCAGTCATCAGCTACTACTATGCCCTCAGTCCCTGAGAACTCCTTGGGATTCAGACCCATGAAGTCCTTGACTGTCCCCGCTCTCTGCCGTGGCTCTACATGTGGTGGGACCACGGGACGTCCCTCAGAACGCTCCATGCTCTGGCGGAGTAGGGTAGTCTGCTCCTGATGGGTTGTTAGGAACCCCTGGATCAGTATGAGCAGCTGGGTCCCGTCGAGTGTGACGGAAGCCTGGGTGGGTATAGTGATAGGGGGTGGTGGAAGTATCGGGTCCTGCCGGGCCTGGGATGTGGAATGTGGTATCTGGGTCTGTGGCTCTGTGGAGTGGGGGAATGTGGTAGGTGGGGATGTATCAGTCAACCGGTCAGCTGACTGGACATGAAGGGCCCCATTTTCGGGGGTAACATACTGGGACGAACGAGTAAGCACCATCTAAATTACACATAAAAAGACTTATAAGCACTTATTTAAAGCAAGCAATCATATGCAAGAAAATCTAATTATAATAGCAAATATGTAATGTATTTCCTATGTTGCAATCCTAGCATTCCTCTAAGTGTTCTAAGCGTCTTTCCTAATGTTGTCTAATTACCTTAAGTTCCTAATTGCAGGCATGCTTGGTACAATAACGTAACCAAACAGTTTAGTCAGGACCTGCATGGGCCACCACTAAAAACATGTCACGACCCGCTACCCAAATTGTTGGGCCAGGCCGAGTCATGCCCAGCCTACGTTGAGATAAAACGTAGTAAGCTGTTCTAAAGACAACAGGATAAGACTAAATGTGCTAACAGTTCTATAAGTGAAGAAGAATCATAAATGCTCCAAACACAAAAGTCGTCGTATATAGTAAAATGTCCAAGTACAAGTGAACTAAAATGTAAAACTGGATACATGTCCAGTTACAAAATGATATAGTCTAATACATGTCTACTCTCAAAAGTCTAAGTAAACAAAAGACAACTAGGCGAGGTTCCCTGCAGGAACATCCTCGTAAAGCAGAGCCGGGTCCTCGGCAGTATCTCCATAGTATGTGTCACAGAGTAACTCCTCCTCAGTAAGGACACCTACAACGTTATCCTGTCAGGACGGGAGCAAGCACTAAATCTAGAAAACATATAATACTGATCATGTGATGAAAAGGAAATGACATATCATGTTGGTTCAGTTTTAGGTATGTTTTAGCATGGCGATAGATATACATTTTAAAGTTTAAAACTGTAGTAGGTGAGTGATCAGTCAATAGGTAATCAGGATGTACAGCGGTACATATCAATTTTCTGATGTGCACATACGTACACATAACGGCATCGGTATATATCCATACACAAATGCGGGACCTGACATACGACACAGATACATATAGAATGTAACGGTGCTCGGTAAATACATACGGAGAAGGGGGTCATGATCACGTACACTACTAGCAGTTTCCCCTTAACCCGTTATTTAAGCATGTGAGAGATTATGAGATACTGTATAAACATGGTAGAAACTGAAAGTATACAACATGTGAAGTTCTAACTTGCTACCCCAAGGATCAGCATTTAACATGGTTGGTGATTCACAGTTTTATGATTTATAGCAGTATGTAAAGTTCGTAGAAAGTACTTGCCTCTAGCAAAGCAAAACAAAACAAGCTGCGATAACAATGCTATGGATGTCTGGTAGCTCGTCACTGTAGAAGTAAATGCAATAACTTAGTTTTACACTAAGCTAAGACACTAGGACACTAATTTTTGAAACACGACTTGTGACTGGGCACCTAGCCAAAATGATGACTTGGCATAGGAGACCAATGTGGGGTGACACACTATGTTAACTAACTTTCTAGGGTCTTTATACTAGTGAGGGATGGGGTTCAACACGACTAAAACTCCAAATAACACAAAAAGCTACAAGTCATAATTAATCAATAAATAAATCAAAAGATCATTGTGTTCTAACAATTTTTAGAGATAGGCAAAAAGCCTAGTTTTTCTTAAGTTAAAGTACTAAAGTGATCCTTATTAATCATAGAAATTTATTATAATTTTTTTGGAATTTATTATCCAGTACAAATATTTTATAAAAAATTAGTTTTCCTAAGTATACAGAAAATGAGTTTTGGTTTCATATGCCAACCTAGTGGCAAAACAGTAAATTAAATACTACAAAAATTATACTAAATTAGCTAACTTAACAAAGTATCTAAAAAGTATTTTTCCATAATTTTAGCAATACTTTAAGTATTTTTAGAAAATCAAAAACAACAATGCACACAATAATTAATTATCTGCGTATTTTGTCCATGTATATAATTTGAACCAGAGTTCAAATACAGGACCCAAGGCCATGAATCAAGTCCAATATGACTTGTACAGGTCTTGAATGTGTGAAAACACATTTGAGCCCAAATACCCATGCTAGGCTTGGACACCAAATGGTTGCAGTAATTTAAATACAATAAAAATACAGTTTGGTAATAGTTAAAATAAATATTATATTTTAATAAGGCTAATTTATGCATATTGAAAATATACCTACATATGTTTTAAAAGTACATATATATACGTAAGAGAAAAATACTTAATTTATAAAGTATATATATATATACAAATATATATATATATATATAAGAACACACTTAATAATATAGTGTATATATATAAGAACACACTTAACATTAAAAATTAATTAGCACTAATTAAAAATGAATTTGAAAATCAGGGGCTTACACAACTAAATGGCTAAGGGCCAAAAGACCAAGGCCAAGGCAGTGCATGTTGCTGCCATGCTAAGCTACTGCTGCTGGCTGCTTGCTGCTGCAAGTGCAATTGCAGCTGCTATAGCCAAAGCCAATACATGGTGCCCTGCTGCTACTCCCTGTATAGCAACCCAAACCAAGGCAAGACCAAACCAAAACATATAACCAACTACCAATCCCAGGATGACCTGACCATAGCAGGTCATCACCTACAAATGGCCAAATGGCTCCAAGACTGGGTGGCATCAAAGGAGACCCCCCAAGTACTATATCCTTTCTCGAGATACACCCACAAATCAATACACTCACTCACTACTAAATGATACCTCTCAAAAATCCTAACCTTCATAACCCTAGAATCTTATAAAACTGTGATACTCAAGACACTTCACTAAACCCCAACCTCTTCAATTACCCTCTGATATCATCTGATACCTAGAAACTAACTCACTTGATGGCCACTCCAAACCCCTCACAAATACAGGGAACTCAACTCCTACTGACCCATGTCTCTAACCTGGGCTCGACACTCACACCTCTCATTCTAACTGAACCTAAGGCACCCACATTACTGTTACACAAATTGTTACCTATACAAATATCTATAAAACCTATATATGTACATATACAATATATATAGCTCTAGACTATATAAAACACACATAACCAATCTTTCCACTTCCTAAATGGTCTGAACCCTACAAATACCAAATATAAATATATGTTCCTACATAATTATATTCTAAGTATATACTAGAACTTACATATATACCCAAATTAACATGTACATCTAACCTTCACTATCTGCTACCAAGCAAGGCAAAATGCTGGCAAATAAGCAACACTCAAACTCCCCTTCTTTGTTCTGATACACACAAGTATCTGATACCAACCCGCATATTCCTAGATACTTCTGATACCACATACACCCAA
>JANAVB010026961.1:0-112064 GCA_029216955.1 Iris pallida | reverse complement strand
TGTTTTTAGGAGCATGTCACGTCTCTTCTTTATGTCAGAGCCATCATTTCTGTCAGAGTTGTCGCCTTTATGTCAGAGCAATTATGGCCAGCTGTTCAGTTTTTCTTCAAACCGTATAAGGCCGCATGAACCTTTCTGAGCCGCATGAAGGTTTCTGAACCGCATGAAGCTTCTGGACCGCATGAAGTTTCTGAGCTGCATGAAGTTTCTGAACCATGAAGCTTCTGAACCACATGAAGCTTCTAGGACGCATGAAGTTTCTGGGCCGTATGACGTTTCTGAGCCGCATGAAGTTTCTGAACATGAAGCTTTCGTTTTTGTGAGCCGTATGAAGATTCCTGGGTTTTGAGCCGCATGAAGCTTCATGTTGATTTTTGGGCTGTATAGCAAATCCTATTCTTTTCCATGGACAATTTCGAGCCGCCTGGAACCATCATTTTGGGACTATCATATATTCCCCGATCTGAGGCTAGTAGGAAGACTTTTGAGAACCATCCTGTCCGTTTTCCGCTGGGCTGGACACGGGCGGTTCTGTACAACTTTCCATCAGAGGCCCGCATGACAGTTAGCGGGACTCTCTGATGGTCAGTGGTTTGGACAGTTGACTGGGCTTATTGAGCCCGCACTGCCCTAGACTTCTTCGACTTAGCACCCGAAGGTGCATGGTAGGAAGTGTCCAAGTTGGAAGGAGGGAAGGGAAGGCCCTTTTCAAAGGAGGCAAGGGGCTCTATTTATAGAATGGAGTGAGCCCTTTCTTCTTCTCCTTTCCGATGTGGACTGAAGCAATATTTTCTATGCTTTTACAGGACCCCCTTCAAAGTTTTTAAATTGCAAATTTGGAATACTTTGAATAAGGAGCATGGAAAGTCGAGCTGTTTAGGTGTGGTAATCCTATCTGAGGTAGCATGGACGTGATAGGTTTGGGTACTTTCGCTGGAGATTTTATGTGGACTTATCATCCTTGGCGTACCTTGGTTTTAAGTACAGATAATAAGTTGAGAGAGGGAACCAACATATTTACTCAGAGGTGATATGGACGTGGTGAATATGAGGTTGATGGTAGAGCTTTCCTACTCAGAGGTGATATGGACATGGTAGGAGTGAACTCGAATGAGGATACATAGAACAACTCAGAGGTAATATGGACGTGGAAGTTTTATGTAACGGGTAACGAATGCCACGGAACAACTGGGTTCCAGAAGCATATGATTGTGAAAAAGGAGTGCATGTGCTAGAGGACTAATACGACATTTGTGGTCAACAGAGGACATTTGTGGACCTATTATCCTTTTTGTGTACTGGTGGTGCGAGTAAGGATAATAAGTGGAGAGAAAACTAACATATTTACTCAGAGATAATGAGGACGTGATAAATATGGGTCTAAAGTAGAGCCTTCCTACTCAGAGGTAATGAGGACATGGTAGGAGTGGGCATAATGAGGATACACAGAACAACTCAGAGGTGCTATCAACGTAAAGTTCTATGTATTGGGTGAAAGAATGCTATGGAACAGCTGGGCTCCAAAAGCATGTGATGATGAAGAAATGTGGATGTACTAGGGGACCTAGTACGGCATTTGTGGTCAGCTGCGGACATTTGTGGTCAACTGTGGACATCTGTGGTCAACTGTGGACATTTGTGGTCAACTGTGGACATTTATGGTCAACTGTGGACATTTGTGGGCCTATTACCCTGGTTTTGGATACGGATAATAAGTTAAAAGAAAACCAACGTACTTACTCAGAGGTGATGAGGACGTGGTAAGTATGGAGTTTTACCACGGAGTCTTCCTATCAGAGGTAATGAGGACATGGCAGGAGTGGACTTAACGAAGGATACATAGAACAACTCAGAGGTAATATGGACGTGAAAGTTCTAGTAGGGGTGATTTTTTTTGATGGAAGAGAAACAACTCAGAGGTGACATCGACGTGGTTGTTTCAAGAATTTTGTGGACCTATTACCTTTTTTGTACTGGTATGCGAGTAAGATTTGAATGATATTTTGTGGATCTACTACTCATTGGTACACCGATGGTATGAGTAATAGATTAGGATAACTTTTATGGACCTATTACCCTTCTGTGCACCGGTGCGGGCAATAGATTTTGGACAAATTCTTGGCAGTAGAAAAGCTATGACCAGGGGTACATAGATATGACCAAGAGAATTCATTGGGAGTAATCAGAGAATAAGTTCAGTGGTACTGAGGGTACGTAACTCAACAATCTGGGAGATTTGAAGTCGGAGTGTAAGTTCAGCGATACTGCGGGTATATGACTCACAATCCGAGAGATTGGAAGGTGTCGTTTAGACATAGTACTTCTTGAGGAACTTGCCATTGTTGTTTGTTATTGGGCATTTGCCCTTATCCTCTCCATCCGTGATATGCAGCCCCAGTTGGCGAGCCTTCTTCAATTTTGCTTCTGCGTTGGTGGCGCTGATGATGAAGGCCTTCTAGTCTTTAAATTGATCTTCGCCTATCCAGAGGCTGATTGTACGGAGCAGCCTCTTTTGGCAAATCTCAATTAAAGAAGAGTCCGGATTAGAAGGGCAATTTCGTCGCGGTTTGGCGAAACCGCTCGATGTAATTCCTTGTCAGCTCCTTCTCTCCTTGAACAACGTCCATGAGGGTTGACATGGTCACATCTTGTCCCACCTCATAGAACCTCTCCAAGAATATATATTTGAAGCCGGCGAAGAATGGATGCAGTTGTCTGGCAAGTTACGGTACCAGTCGAATGCGACTCCCTCCAATGCTCCAACGAACAATCGTGTAAGGATGGCGTCTCATGCGACAGATGATCTGTTGTGACCTCAAAGTAGGTCACGTATCGGCTTGCAGATGTCTTCCGTCGTAAGGGTTGATGTTGAATGCTTGTACCTGGAGGGAAGGGTCATCTCTCCATGCAGCGGATACGCTGTCGTATCCTGAGGTCCTGAAAGTTTTCTCGGGCGTAAAACATTCTCCAAAGCTCTGGACTTCTCTTCTCGCCTCTGGCCTCTCTGCAGCAGTGGGAGCTGACATTTCGGGTGGATTGTCGCCCGGGGTTGGTGCGGTTGTGTTTGAGTCCGTATTGACAGCGGAACCCAAGCTTGTTTGGCCCGGTGTCCTTCCTTGGAGAGCCGGTAGGGCCGCCTTGATCTCGTCCACCGACTTAACCAAGTATGAAGTATGGCCTCAAGAGTGTCGAGGCATGCCGATCACTGGGACCGTCTTGGTCATTCTCAGTCATGAATACTGTTTTTCACACGTGGAACAGTGGAAGGAACTGTGGAGGATGTGCTCTCCGAATCATACCCCCGAATGGAGAAGTCGTCGGGATATATAGGAATGTTCTCCTCCGGTTCAACTTGGAAGAAGTGCTACCCCTGCATAGGAGGTTGCTTCATCTTGGCACCCATGGACGTTTCCAGGGGTGTCTAGTTCTGTTGCATCTGTTGGGGGATTGTATCCCCGGGTTGATCTTCTTGGAACACGGATTGTTGTGGAGTTTCGGGGAGTGCTACCCCCAGCTCCGGCTACCCCCAGGGATGTAGATACGAACCTCTAAGTGTTGAAGTTTTCATCTTTAGCTGGTGCCTTGATAAACTCCTCCTGCGGTGGTTGTGAACAACCGCTTGGATGAAAGTTTCTTAGCCACGCCAGTTGAGATCATCGGGCCGGAGACATCTACTTTCTTCCCTCTTGCTGGTAGGGACTTTTGGGTAGAATTGTAAGAGGCGAAAGGAAGTACCTCGTCTCCCGAGCTTTGTTCTAAGACCGATCCTGGCTGCTGCAGTTGTTGGAAGACGGACTGCCGGTCCTCTTGTACTGCTGTCTTGTTGCAGCAGCAGTTGACAATGACTTGAGTGCAGTGATTCCATGGAAGGACTCTCTGCACACCAAGGTTTCTTCTCTTTTCTTGCGCTTGTGAAGGATTACACACGCAAGTTGAGTGTATCTCGAGCAACCTTCACACTCATTTTGTGGGCCCGGGAGTCCCGAGCACACGAGTGTGTTGGCATCATGTTTGCTCCGTGACGTGGGGCTAGTAAAAGTACTTGCCCCTGATCATTGTTGGGACACTTGAGGACTACCCTGTCCGTTGGCGCCGGGGGCTGGACACGGGTAGTTTTGTACAACTTTCCATCAGAGGCCCGCGTAACAGTCAGCGGGGCTCCCTGATGGTCAGAAGTTGGGACAGCTGACTGAGCTCGACGAGCCCGCTGTCTAGACTTCTTTCCTCTAGCACCCAAGGGCGCGTAGTAGGAAGAATCCAAGCTATGCCGCACAGAGTCTGGCACATCTTCCTGGGAGCATCCGAGGTCGGGATCGCATTAGAGGCGGTCGAAGACTGAGCCCAGCCGCATATGATAGATGGTCTACGGTTGGATGCCACATAAGCTATCTCCCTGCGCTGGGCTTGGCGTCCGCATAAGCATGCTGCATGCGGCTGGGATAGGTGGCCGCATGAGCGGTCTGCATGTGGCTGAGATTAGCAGCCGCATGAGCTTTCTTATGCGGCTGGAGGTCGTGGTCGTATGAGCCTTCTCCATGCGGCTGGGATTGGTAGCCGCATGAGTCTTCTCCATACGGCTGAGATTGGTGGCCGCATGAGCCTTCATGCGGCTGGCGCCTTATGCGGCTTCTTCTTGGACCGTACAGAGTTCCCATTTGCTCCCGTAAGTCCAGCATCGTAGTGCTTTCCTTTGCCAGACTTGGGACAACAGGGTCCTCTGCGGCCTGAAGTGGGGCCGCATGAGTCTTCTCCGCCGTCTTGGGCAGCAGAGGACACTTCTTCCAGAGCTTGGGGGGAGCAGCAGTTTTGGGCCTCCACTCCCTGTGGGCCTTCTTCGTGCCGGCTCGCTTCTGGACCGGGCTAGCGCTCCCGTCAGAGAGCATCTCTTCAAACGCTTGCTGGTCGAAGCAAACAACCAGCATCTGTTGCATGGAGCCGAGCTTGGCTGCGTCCGATTGCGTCACCAACTTCTCAGCAGTGGAGAAGTTAGTCCCCAGCAGAGTCGCCATCGTGTTTGCCATTGATTATCAAAGAACAGAACAGTTTTATGGAGGACTGAACTTTAATTCACAATTACAAACTCGCTCGTACAAAGAGAGCTTAGGAACGAAACCTAAGAAAAGCAATCTAAGTACAATTGTTTAATTTGGATTCTGGGGTGACGGTAGAGGCTCGAAAAAGTGTTATCAACTCTGCCTTACTCCTTGGACGATCGAACGCAACCTCGCTCCGGCGAAGAAATGCTCTGTGTGTATCTCTCTGCTCTCTGTGTGTGTGCTAGCCTGTATGCTGGACTTTGCAAGGGAATGACACCTTGCTAATTATAGGAATTTGCGAGGAGTAGGGGTACAGCCACGTGGCAAATTTCGGGCCACATGCTTGTAACTGTGTCTTGAGAAGTGGGCAGCTGGGGATTGGTTAAGATTGATCATGATATGTTTATTGCATAAATCTGAACTGTCAAGACTTGGTCAATTTCTGCCACGTGTCCCAATGCCACTCTATGGCGAGCCGCATGAACGATGCATCCTGGTTGAGCCGCATGAAGGACTGTCCTACAGCCGAACCGCATGAAGAGTGTCTCATGACCGAGCTGCATGAGAGTAGTCTTATGACCGAGCTGCATAAGAGTGGTATCATGACAGAGCCGTATGAGAGTGTCTCATGACCGAGCCGCATGAGAGTGGTCTCATGACGGGCCGCATGAGGTATGCTTCCTGACTGAGCCGTATGGAGACGTCTCATGACCAAGCCGCATGAAGTATGCTTCATGACTGAGCTGGAGACGTCTCATGGCCAACCGCATGAGAGACGTCTCATGACCAGCCGCATGACGTATGCTTCCTGACTGAGCTGCATGGGAGACATCTCATGACCGAGCTGCATGAGAGACGTCTCATGATCGAGCCGCATGAAGTATGCTGCATGACTGAGCCGCATGGAGATCTCATGGCCGAACCGCATGAGAGACGTCTCATGACCGAGCCGCATGAGGTATGCTTTCTGACTGAGCCGCATGAGAGACATCTCATGACCGAGCCGCATGAGAGACATCTCATGACCGAGCCGCATGAGACGTCTCATGATCGAGTCGCATGAGAGATCTCATGACCGAGCCGAGATATGCTTCATGACTGAGCCGTATGAGAGACGTCTCATGACCGAGCCGCATGAAGATCTTCTTTGGAACTGTGCCTGTACTGGATATCATGATGATTTTCTCGTCTTTTTAGGAGCATGTCACGTCTCTTCTTTATGTCAGCCATCATTTCTGTCAGAGTTGTTGCCTTTATGTCAGAGCAATTATGGCCAGCTATTTAGTCTTTTTTCAAACCGCATAAGGCCGTATGAACCGTTCTGAGCCGCATGAAGGTTTCTGAACCGCATGAAGCTTCTGGACCGCATGAAGTTTCTGAGCCGCATGAAGTTTCTGAACCGCTGAAGCTTCTGAACCGCAAGAAGCTTCTGGGCCGCATGAAGTTTCTGGGCCGCATGACGTTTCTGAGCCGTATGAAGTTTCTGAACCGCATGAAGCTTCCTGGGTTTTGTGAGCCGCATGAAGATTCCTGAGTTTTGAGCCGCATGAAGCTTCATGTTGATTTTTGGGCCGCATAGCAAATACCATTCTTTTCCATGGATATTTCGAGCCGCATGGAACCATCATTTTGGGACTGTCATATATGCTCCCTGATCTGAGGCTAATAGGGAGACTTTTGAGAACCACCCTGTCCGTTTTCCGATGGGGACTGGACATGGGCGGTTCTGTACAACTTTCCATCAGAGGCCCGTATGACAGTTAGCGAGACTCTCTGATGGTCAGTAGTTTGGACAGTTGACTGGGCTTGTTGAGCCCGCACTGTCCTAGACTTCTTTGACTTAGCACCCGAAGGTGCGTGGTAGGAAGAGTCCAAGTTGGAAGGAGGGAAGGAAAATTGGTGCCCTTTTCAAAGGAGGCAGGGGGCTCTATTTATAGAATGGAGTGAGCCCTTTCTTCTTCTCCTTTTCGATGTGGGAATAAAAGCAATATTTTCTATGCTTCTATAATGTATATCCAGACAAAATTTTCTGTAGGAAGGAAGTTATGCCGACAAGTATCCATAAGCTCCGAGTCTGGTATACCGAAAGACATCTTCAAGGCTAGTCGCCTGAAGCGTTCGATAAATGTAATAACGGACTCACTATTCCTCTGCTTGGTCTCGATAAGGGTGGACATACTAACATGCATGCCACTCGCATAAAACCTGTTGAGGAATAACCTCTCCAAGTCTTTGAAGGAGTTAATGCAACAGTCAGGCAGACTGCAGAACCATTCAAAAGCTACCCTCTGCAACATGCTGATAAATAGCTTTGACAAGAACGCATCATCTCTTGGTAAGTGCAGCGTCTGTGTGTTGAAGTATGTCATGTGTTGGCGAGGAGAAGTCATCCCGTCAAAAGAATTTAGCGTCAATGGCTGGTAGATAGGAGGACAAGTGGCATTCACCCATTCAGGAGGATAAGGTTGAGATATCCCCATCTTCTGAAGCTCGTCTTTGTATGAGATGGTATCGACGTGGCCGCATGCTTCCGTGCAAGACTGATCATGGATGTTGACCGAGTCGGGGAGCTGTCCTGACTTGGGCGCATAATGTGGGAAGATGACTATGCGCCCCCTTCTGGAGGAGCCATGTGGGCGCATAGAAATTACTGCACATGGGACGCATATGGGCGTATGGAGTCTGCACAGTTGGGTGCATACCACTCTCTTGTGTGGGAGCATATCTTGCTTCTTGACTTGGGCGCATAGTCGTTCCTGACTTGGGCGCATAGCCACCTCTGGGTTGGGCGCATAATGCTGAAATTTTTATGCTTCTGCAGAAATATGCGTTCATCTATCTTTTTAAATAGAATGAAATGTTTGAGAAGTTCAGGGACTTCAAAGTTGAAGATGAGCGTCAAACCGAAAAATAACTTAAAAGACTAAGAAGTGATCAATACAGAAAGTATTGTTCTCTTGAATTTGCGTCATTATGCAAAGAATATAGAATTATCAATGAGACAACAACTCCATACTCTCTTGAATCCAATGGAATTGAAAAAAGGAAGAATATGACGTTGGCAGAGATGGTGAATTCTATTTTATTGACTATGGGTCTTCCGAAATACTTTTGGGAAAAAGTTGTGCTTACGACTTACCTTTATTCTAATATAGTACCATTCACAACTTCAGAGATTACCTTCAAAAAATATAGTTCAAGGTCAGATCTAACTTATATACCATTCGAGTGTGGGGGTGCCTTTCATGCCCCGACCCGGAATCACCCGAATCATCGTCCTCGCAAGGGGTGTGATGACGTACGAGCCTAGAGTTGCGCTCGTGCAAGACAAGATGACAAGTTCTCAAATGGTTATCTTTTGATTCGATATTAACAACGAAAGAAAAACAGAGTATACGAAACAATTCTCTTTATTGATATTCGAAACTGAGATTACAAAGGCTTTCGATAGCCTAACAATATATATGCCAGATTGGCTACAACACTCAGGTTCTCTCTTGCCCACAAAGGATTTCACCGTTCCATACATCATGCCTTTTATATCTCGGCCGCATCAATCCTGTTGCATGTCCGAGCGTCAAACGATCGCACGCTTCAATACGCTTCGACATTCCAAGTCTCAATGCGTTCAAGTGTAACGCCCCAGTCCCAAAATACGTAGGACGAAGTAGTAGACATGCCAGCTGTACTATACGAAGAATACACCAATATATGGTAATCCCCGTATTGGTACATAAGCTGTAATAGTAGTACATGATAAGCCACAATAATATAACAAAATCTCATCCACAGCTCAACACCGAGATTATAATAAGTCCACTAAAATAAGATAAATGATGATATCAAAATATAGCCGGGTAGACATTCCCACCCAAACAGCTATGGAAAATAGTCTCAACTAAATGGAGTCCAACCTCCTCAAACAGCAAGAAAGAATGATAAAAGATGTCCAATACATGGTCTCAGATAGTAAAGAATAAAACTAAGTATGAGCGGGAGAGGCCTCGTCACCGATGTATGCTGGATCCAATGCGGCACCGTACTCCTCTGGATAGTCCTGCTCGTCTAATCCTGGATAGATCACCAGGTCCTCAGAGGGACGTAACAAGATACAGAAAACATGCCAAGTAACTGAATGTGCAAAATAAAATATGCATCTATAACTCTACAGGATCTCCTAACCGTCTATGTGAGATGCACTTTGAGGACAAAGTTCTACGCAGGGGCTGTAGGATCAGCAGAATAATAAGAGTGGCAGTAAGTAGCGCTCATCCGAGATGCTATCGGCCGGGAGAGAAAGTAGTACTCGTACGAGTCACTCTCGGCCCTAAAGTGTGTAAAAAATAAATGTAGCCCCTACGCTAGTAGCTGTCCCCTCCCCCCAGCTGCTCCTGTCCAAGATGTATCCACAGCCTGTCCAGTTGGCAACTGCTACGGCTTCTAACTCAACGCACTAGTAGCAGTACCTCCTAACCGTCGCACGTCCCGTACGTATCGATGGCCAGTCGAGTACGCAGATCCGTGTCCTATATAACTCACTCATCACGTGATACGCATGTGTCAAGGCCATAGGGGATATGAAAATATCCCACATACTCATAGGGTAGTCAATTGACACAAGGTCGACATGCAACTAAAGACATAAATAAATATAGCTGCATGCACCCAAGTGTGACTTGGACGCCTAATAGAAATAAAATGACAAATAAGAGAAAGAAATATGCAAAAATAAATATACTGAAAATAAATGGGCATAATCAGAATCTATGGCAAGGTATATTTGCCTGCGGTACGAGAAAGGCAATCCTAGAGTAGCAAGTGTCAGCACCAAAACTCAAAAATCACAGATGACTCCAAACGCTGAAACAAATATCAAAAATGATCTCGGTGAAAAAGATATAACTAGGAAATGCCTGTCCAAAAGTCTAATTCTGGAACATGGGAAAAATCGTAATTTTGGGTCAAAGCGATATCCACCGTTGGACCCGCTTTGTACCGAAATGCGTGCCAAAGTTTATGGTCTCTAAAGTCGTCAAACAATATGTCTACGGATTCAGTTTGAGGAGAGGAACTCAACGGTATGTCCAGTTTTGGATTCCGACGAGCCGTGTACAAATTCGCCCGTTTGAGTGGCTTACAGCGGGCCCGCCAAAAAGGGATTCCGATTCGACCTTCTCAGAATCGAACCAAACTTGGCATGCAGGACCAGAATTTTGATCCGGACCTGTTGGCACAAGTTTCGTCTCAATTCGACGACTGTACACGAAGTTATGGACAAGTTTGCAAAACGCCGATACGGGGGGTATCTCGACGGATACGCATTGATTTCGTCGCGCATACACGACGAAACTGAGTTCCGTCAGTTCCCACACGTCAGCAACGTCCATATGCGCCTTTCAATGCGTATAACGCGTGGCCATGTCGCCCGGTTTGTCGGGCGTACGTCGTATCGTGGAAATTTTCTGAAATTAACACTTTAGAAAACATTTTTTCACCCAACTTTAACGCTGATTTAGTTCTTGCACAGAAAACAAAATTCAGATCTACACAATGCGTTTTAATCGTGGTTATGTCTTCTTGATCAATTAGTTTCTACAATTCTTTACTACACAGCAAGAAAATTGGCCGACAAGTTGTCGTTTTAAAACAGTTTTTAGTATTACAGAAAACAGGTTTTTCTTCAATTTCGTTTCGATTTTTCGAACAAGTCGATGGGTTGTTTCGAAATCTACCTAGAGGATCTCGAAGAGGGTCAAGTCTACTTTCCAGAAAATTTTACGGATCGAAAATCGGTGCTACGAGTAAAAGTTACGTCGTAGGGAAGTAGGGTACCTTGAGTGGAAAAACAGCTCCGTGGGTGACGAGGGGCTGACTTCCGATGCTCTGTTCGTCGCGCACAAAGCTGCATAGCTGGTGAAAAGAACTTGTAGACGAAGAGGGTATGATCAGCAGCAACTTTCGTTTTGGAAGTCTAGGGTTTTGAGGTTTGTGGAAAAGATGTATTTATAACAACTTTCGACTAAAACCTACTACTAATAGGTTTCGAACTAAAAAATCCTACGGTTTGGACTATTACGCGAGCTTGCTGCTGAAAGCAGCAAGCAAAAAAAATGGGGCCCGTCCACTTTAGGTGGGTGGGTGGCCTAATACTTTTTTTTTTTCTTTTTCTTTTTCCTTTTCTTTTCTTTTTCCATTTGCTATATACTTGCTAGTGTGTTGTGGTCGGTCTGGGACCTACCACCTAAGTTTTTTTTTAATATATATATATATATATATATATATATATATATATATATATATATATATATATATATATATATATATATATATATATATAAACACAAGAAAAATTCTAAAATTCTTAATTAAGTACAAAAAAATATTTTGTAACTAAGGTAGGCTATATTTATTAGTATTAAAATATCAAGCTCACAAACATACACATATTATATACATCTATAATTACGTACATATACCAAATTACTTAAAAAATATAGAAAAATAATTTTTAAAGCATTAAAATAATTAGAAAATATTGGGGTTTTACATCCTACCCAACTTGAAGAAAATTTCGTCCTCGAAATTAAACTAAGGTCGAGGGATCAAATGCAATGCAAGGAAATTGTTAATAATTAAAAAAAAAAGCTTCAATGCAAGACATACCTTCGTCTTCAAACAAATGCGGGTAGGCGATTTCGGATGTCGTCCTCGCGCTCCCAAGTAGACTCCCCTGGCGAGTAATGCTTCCATGCCACGCGAACCAATGGAATAGATTGATTCCGCAACACCTTCACTCGGCGATCGAGGATACCTACTGGTTGCTCTTCGTACGACAAGCTCGGTCCAACTGTGATCTTGGAGTGGTCAAGCACATGATTGCTGTCCGCCACGTACCTCCTCAGCTGAGATACATGGAATACGTCATGCACTCCCTCCAGCGACGGTGGTAAGGCCAATCTATAAGCAACCTCTCCAACACGTTCCAAGACATCGAAAGGCCCGATGTACCTTGGACTCAACTTGCCACGTCCTCCGAATCGAATCGTGCCTCTAGTGGGGGATATCTTCAAGAACACATGGTCGCCATCTTTGAACTCCAAAGGTCGACGAGGATTATCTGCCCACTGCTTATGACGATCCTGTGCTGTTCGCAGGTGGCCTTGGATCTTCTTTACTGTCTCCACTGTGCTCAAGACTATCTCGGGACCCAATAGCTGTTGCTCTCCTATGTCGCTCCAACAAACAGGAGACCGACACTTCCTACCATACAACGCTTCAAACGGAGCCATCTGAATGCTCGCTTGATAGCTATTATTGTAGGAAAACTTAACAAGATGCAGATGGTTCTCCCACGAATCGCCAAAGTCAAGCATGCACGCTCTCAACATATCCTCTAGCGCCTAAATGGTACGCTCCGACTGGCCGTCTATCTGCGGATGGTATGATGTGCTAAACTTCAATCGGGTGTCCAAACTCTCTTGTATACTCCTCCAAAAGTGCGAGGTAAATTTCGAGTCACGAGCCGACATAATACTAACAGACACACCATACAATCTCACAATCTGCTCTATATACATCTCTGTCAATACCTCTGTCGACTGGCCCACTCTAAAAGGTAAGAAATGGGCTGACTTCGTAAGTCTATCAACAATCACCCACACTGCGTCACGTCCTCTAGGACTGCGAGGAAAACTCGTGACAAAATCCATAGTAATGTGCTCCCACTTCCACTCGGGAATGGGTAGCGGCTGCAACAGTCTAGCTGTCCTCTGGTGCTCTGCCTTCACTTGTTGACATACCAAGCATTTGACAACAAAATGAGCTATCTCTCGCTTCATTCCATGCCACCAATAATACTGTCGTAAGTCACGGTACATCTTGGTTCCTCCGGGATGAATAGAATAAGTCGAGCTGTGAGCCTCTGCCATCAGCTCCTGCCGCAACTCTCCATTGGGAACATAAAGGCGATCACCACATCGCAATGTCCCATCGGGGTGGATCCTCAACCCCGTCTTCTCTTCTACTTTGGTCCTCTCCCTGAGCCGTCGAAATCTAGCATCATTCGGCAATGCTGCCCTGATGCGCTCTACCAATGATGATTGTACTTGGAGGTTAGCTAATACGCCATCGGCTCCAGGCAATACTACCTCAATACCAAGCTGCTCCAAGTCTCTAATCAACTCCCTCTGTGTAGTCAAAAAGTGTTCCATGGGCTTACGACTTAATGCGTCTGCCACGACATTAGCCTTGCCCAGATGATAATGTAGCTCGATCTCATAATCCTTCATCAACTCCAACCAACGTCGCTGTCGCGTATTCAACTCTTTTTGTGTGAACACGTACTTGAGGCTCTTATGATCAGTGTAGATATCAACCTTCTCGCCGTACAAGTAGTGTCTCCATAACTTCAAAGCAAAGATAACCGCTACAAGCTCTAGATCGTGGATCGGGTAATTCTTCTCGTGCACCCTCAACTGTCGCGATGTATATGCTACTACCCGACCGTGCTACATCAATACACATCCTAATCCTCTCCCGGATGCGTCACTGTAGATCACAAATCCTTTCGGGCCCGATGGTAGTGTCAAGATCGGTGCTGTGGTCAATCGCTTCTTCAACTCATCAAATGCGGCTTGACACTCATCTGTCCATACAAACTCCTAATCCTTGCAGGTTAATCGAGTTATTGGCCCCGCTATTCGAGAGAAATCTTCTACGAACCTTCCGTAGTAACCTGCAAGTCAGAGGAAACTTCTCACCTCAGTAGCTGATGTGGGAGCGGGCCATGATTCGACTGCTGTGATCTTCTCTGGATCCACTGATATACCAGCACCCGTAACAACATGACCAAGAAATGATACCTCCTTGAGAAAGAAATCACACTTGCTAAGCTTCACAAAGAGTCTCTCATTCCTCAGTGTTTTCAAAACTATCCGTAGATGCTGCTCATGCTCCTCTTGACTCTTGGAGTAAATCAAGATATCATCTATAAAGACTACTACAAATTTGTCCAAGTACTGGTGGAAGATCTTGTTCATTAAATTCATGAAAACTGCGGGTGCATTGGTCAAACCGAAAGACATGACCAAGAACTCATAGTGTCCATACCTCGATCGAAAAGTCGTCTTCGCAATATCTTCCTTCCGAACCTTCAATTGGTGATAGCCAGATCGTAAGTCAATCTTGGAGAATACTTTTGCTCCGCTCAATTGATCAAATAGATCGTCTATACGCGGCAATGGATACTTGTTCTTCACTGTCACTGCATTCAAAGCTCTGTAGTCGATGCACATGCGCACGGTCCCATCTTTCTTAGGCACAAAAAGAACGGGTGCTCCCTATGGTGACGTACTGGCACAAATAAAGCCCTTCTCCAATAAGTCATCAATCTGCGTCTTCATCTCTACCAACTCCTTGGGCGCTAATCGATAAACTCGAGATGAAATAGGCTCGGCTCCTGGAATAAGCTCAATAGAAAATTCAATGTCTCGGTCAGGCGGCAGTCCTGGCAACTCCTCGGGGAATACATCCTCGAACTCGGTGATGATAGGGTGCTGAGGGGTGTCCTGCATTATCATGTGAGTCCCCGATGCAGATGCATCGCTCCTCAAGGCATCCTCTTTGGTGAACTCGAACTCTGCATCACTCGATGGTCTAAAGACGATACTGCCCCTATGGCAGTCAATGAGAGCGAAATGCTGGCTCAACCAGTCCATTCCAAGAACCACATCGAACGTCGGCATCAGAAATACAAGAAGTCGTACTTTCATCTCTCTACCATTTATCACTACAGGATAATCTCTACAAATACCACTAACAGGTACCACTCCTCCTCCAGTGAGGATTCTAATATTTTTAGATAAAGATGGCATAGGTATGCTGTGTCTAGTGGCAAAGCTAGTGGCTATGAATGAATGGGTGGCTCCAGTGTCAAATAATGTAATGGCAGAAAATGATGCAACTAAAACCATACCTGCTATGACCTCCACCTCCGGTTCGGTCTCCTCTGTAGCTAGTGCAAAAACCTTCCCAACTCTCTGGTTGCTTGCCTGTGCCTTGGCCTGCTGAAACTGGGCTGTCTGAGGGGGTAAGGGTGGTCGTGGTGCTCCTGGTTCCGCAATCGCTGGCCTCTCCTGCTGATTTTGTGGAGCGTTCCTATGAAATGGGCAATCTCTGGTCTGGTGCTGGCTCAATCCACAAGCCAAACAGTGTCCCAGCCGGCGTCTACAATCTCTATGAATATGTCCAACTTTGCCACAGTAGTGGCAAGTGGCCTTTTCCTGTGTCTGGTATGGCCCGGTCCTCTGCTGATATGTGGGAGGACGTCTCACTGGCCCTCCTGTAGTGGTCTTAGCTGATCCCATGGTCGATGTAACTCGTCGATTTGCCTTCTTGCTTATGGCTTCCTGAGTTCTAGCCTCTGCCAGAATAGCTGCTTGGGAGACCCTCGACTCGGAGCTGGTGTACCTCTGCAACTCTATACTCAAGCCTATATGAAATTTTTTGGCTTTCTCCAGCTCTGTCGTAACCAACCCTGGTGCAAAACGACTCAGTCGGCTAAACTCGGCATCATACTCATCAATCGTCATATTCCCCTGCTCCAGGTGTAGAAATTGTTCAAATAAAGCATCCTTGGCGGTGTCGGAGAAGAACTTCTTATTGAACAGTTCTTTGAATTCCTCCCATGTCTGATCAACTCCTAGCCGCCTCTCCTCTGCGGCCCACCAATCATAAGCATTTCCTTCAAGCTGTAACTTTACTGCCGTCATCCATAGATCTGCGGATAACTGTGAAGCCTTCAGGAGATTCTCTGTCTTCACCAGCCAATTGGTGATCTCGATGACGTCTTCAGTGCCCTTGAAGTGTGGAGGACTCATGTTGCGGAACCCTTCGATAGAACCCATAGTGGCTTGTGGTGCTCGGGCCAATGCTGCCTCTACACTCCTCCTGATGGCCTCGCTCTGCTGCATCTGAGCCTGTACCAAGCTTTGGAGAATCTGCTCTGTAGTAGTCCTACCAGCCTGAGGCATGGGCTACTGTGGGGGCATGTATGGCATCTGGGACATGATCTGTGGAGGATATGAAGGGTATGGAAAGGGATAATGTGGGGGGTATGTGGGTGGATACTGAGATGGATTCTGTGGAGGATACTGGGGTGGATATGATGGTGGATATGGTGATGGATATGGTGGTGGATATGGTGTGGGCTGCTGGGGTGGATAGTATGGTGGATACTGTGGTGGCTGTTGTGGGGGATATGATGATGGTGGATATGGGGGTGGAATCTGTGGTAGGAACGGAGGTGGATAAGGTGGTGGTGGTGGTAGGTACTCTCCCTGAGGTGCAGGATCCTTGGGGCCAGTCTGCTGAGTCGTAGCTGGGGTCATCACTGGCTGCAGGGATGGCCCGGATGGTGCTGGAGTGGTCGGAGACATAGCTGGCTGCTGCGGATTCACTGGTTCCTCGCGAGCAGTAGTGTTCCCGTCAGTAATGGTAAGGGGAGTAGCGCGTCCACTACGAAAATTCATCCTATATTGGCACGAAGAATTAGAGTTGGTTAGAACAATTTCAACCTGAAAGGAATTTAATAAGTTATAGGAAAAAGTAGATGGAGTAGAGATCAAAGAAGGTAGTAGTAAGTGGATGAGATTTTATATCCTATTCCTAGTTTGCAGGTGTCACGACGCGCACCCACCGTGAGGGTACGAGAACGTAACAACTCCCAGCCTACGCCGCAGTGTCGGCGGTAGAACGCTGTTCTAGGTCATGAACTATAACTACATAACATGAAATATACTCTCCAGAAGGAGGCCAACACCGAGGTACAACTCAATCACAATCTAAGGTAGAATATAGCACGATGGAAATAGATAAGAAATCCTCAACTGAGGTACAACAGAAAAGAAATACAAGTCTTATCATCTCTAAAAATATACAACTCTGAATTAAGGACAACATCTAAACATAAAATGGAAAACAGTCTAAGCTATCTATACTAAGCAAGTATCGTCCTCAGCAGCTGCCTGAACCTCCCAAGGGGTCCAGGTCGCGAGTGTCAACTAGGAAAACTCCAAGTAAGGGTGCAGAGTTCCTCATCATCCTCTGTAAAATTTTCAACAGGTCCAGTCAGGACGGGAGCGAGCATAAAATATCTCACGCAGTTCATATCATGTTAGAAAATATAAAGCATGCAATAGAGTAAGGTACATGAAATGCTGAAAGTAAGAAGTATAAGAAAAACAGTAGAGATTAGCTAACAGGAAATATCTAAGTATGATAAATAAGAACTGTAAGCCTACTGTGATTTAGAGTACAATATGGTTATATAAACGGTCTAGGAAAATGCAATGGTAACTCCATTGTATGTGGGTGTACAATAGATATATACAATAGTTATACAATATTGTACAATAGGATTTGATTACATAACCAATTCTACTCCCCCTCCCCAAATCAATACACAAGGATCTACTCCGGTTACGTTATCTTGCACAATAGTGTACAATGTTATACAATAGATATCAATATTATACAATAGATGTATAATGTTATACAATAGTTGTATAATTTTATACAATGGATGTACAATATTATACATTAGATGTACAATGTTATACAATAGTTGTACAATGGTCTATCCCTGGGACTCATGTGATACTGAGAGTACAATATGCACAAGGAGTATACAAGGATATGGGTATTCAATAAATACAATATGTAAGTGAAACGTACATCACAATATGTATTTAGTGAATACAAGGAGATAACATCTCAGAAGAAGATCCGTATAGTACCAATCCGTGATAATGATCGTGTCAGCATCAAGTACAGTAATCTAGAGCAAGAATATAAATCCAGACAAGTATGAAACGGTCAGAGAATGTACTCGGCTCGTATCTGAATGTCTGAAGTAAATGTACTGTCCGAGATGAGGTACCTGACTCCTAGTTAGAGCAACACAAGTCAAGATATACACAGGGAATGATATATGAAATGTACAATGCATCTGCATGCTGTCTAGGTCAAACTAGACCAAAGTCAACTCTCGGTCAACTCTAGTCAACTAGACTAGTCAAACTAGGTCAACTAGGTCAAGTCCTAGCCCAACAAGTCTAATAAGTCTCACTAGTCCTAACCAAACCTAGTCTAGTAATCACACACCAATCACGAGGCTATACAAGCCAAACACATCAAGCCACACATCAAGAGTTCATTCACATTGAGCTATAATCAACATTGTATAATGAGAGAGAAAGGGTTGCATGTATTGCTATGTGTGTGTGAACATGGAGGTGCACAACAAGGGGAAAATCAAACACTAGTTATAGATTACACTAGAACATGGCACAAGTTAACAAGGTTACATCTATTTTCATCATGGAAATCATCAGAGGAGGGTTACATGGCATGGTGGTTTACATATAAAATCTGAATTTAACTATCATTTCAATTTAAGGGTTATGGGTTGCATTATACACATGCATTCAATTAGGCACTCAATATTAGGCTAACAATATTAGGCTATATACATTACACTCACATTACATAGAAAATACTATATATACATTAATGTATATAGCTACACAACAAGATTGACATGTATACATATAATATCTATTACATGCATACATTACTTACATATATAGAAAGAGAGAGAGAGCATGAGTGTGTGGTGTAATGTGAGAACATGTATGTAGGGTTTTGTGTGTGTGTGTTATAAAGAGGCAAGTGTGACAGTTAAAAGAACTAAAAAATCTGGAAAACAGTGCTAGTGTATGTGTGTAATGTTTGTGTGTGATGAGGGAGAGTGGTGAGCAAAGTATGCATCAAAACTGGACTGAAAGAGGAATGGAACCAAGC
Organism: Iris pallida; assembly: GCA_029216955.1. NCBI lineage: Eukaryota > Viridiplantae > Streptophyta > Magnoliopsida > Asparagales > Iridaceae > Iris > Iris pallida. The sequence goes on along the minus strand of JANAVB010026961.1, from coordinate 93,168 downwards.
ACATCAATTAGAAACTGAATTAACTCAGTCCAAAACCAATCCCAGGTTTTGAAGAACAACATTTCTCATCAAAATTAGTTGGCAGTTTGCAAATTGATTCAACCCAAGTTCATAAACAAACAGTCACATAAGTTCAGTTGTAACAAATCAGTCCTCAAACCTAAACATTCTCAGATTTGTAAATCAGTGAAGGCATTTCAATTCCAGGTTAGTACAATATAGGAGGCATTGAAATCAACTGTTGACAGGGCTTAGTGGTGTAAAGGGAAATACAAGTTTACGCCCCATTCAATCTCAGAAAATTGTGAAAACTGAACTAATTCAGTTTCCCCCCAATCATCAACCCATTTGAAATCAATATCCAACCAAAACACACCAAATTCGAACCAATGATAGAATACAAGTAGGAGGTCCATACTAGGGACTAAAATCATGCTAATAACAACAATTAAGAGATTAATTAGGCTGCCAAGTTCAAAAATGAAAACTGAAAAATACAGAGAAAAATTATGTTTCAGAAATTAGGGAAAAAAATGAGAAAATGAATTCGAACTTGACTAATTTGCAAAGTTAATGGTTGGTAATAATTAAACTTAATGTACACAAGCTATTTAATGTGTTTGTGTCCAAAAAAGTAGACACAAACGTGTCCATTCAAAATGAGACACCAAACAGTGCAAAACAGGCCAGTTCAGTGCACTGCATCGTGCACGTGTGCACGCGTGTCGTGCACCCTACACGACACGAACTAGGATATGTGGTTGTGCCCACACCTAGGTTAGGTCTAGGTGCACGTGTCCATATGCCTGTATCGAGTCCAAAGTGTCGTCTGTCCGAATTATGAAGTCGTGTCAGTGGCTAAAAGTCACAGTGCACAGAACAGTGTAAGGACAGTGCATGATCGATTTCTCTTTAACCAGTGCACGAGATTCGATGGAATTTTGGGGGCATGATGTCAGTGCATGCCCCTTCGACCCCACAAAATTTTGTGTCGAAACATGGCGTGTCGTGTCCCGCACAGCCCCCGAACAGCAGGGCACTCGCACAGCCCCCCGCGCGCGCGCACCCGCGTGTGCACGTGTCGAATCCGACACGATGCGACACAGGGACACCTTCAGTCATGAAGAATCGTGTAAGCGACAACATAAACTAATTTCCTATTCAAAAAGATTTCCAAAATTCACACGAAATGCCCATTAGGGCATTTTATCAAGCACCTAAAATTAAACACTGATACATGTCCAGTTTGGACACGAAAGGACACGAAAACTTAAGGATTCCTATTCCTACAGTTAGGTTAGGTCTAGGGCTCCCTAATGATGCAAAAACAACAGAATTCTATGGTGTGGATTTGAAATTACCTATGAGTATCAAAAGCTCCAAAAAGCTCCACAAAGAGGTGCTCCTCTTGATGGCCAAATTCCTCCAATGAGCTCCAAAGCTGATAACACTTGATACCAACAGAAAGTAGAGGAAATTTAGGACTCAATGCAATTTGTTTGGATTAAAAAGGAGGAGAAATGGATTTTCTACGGATTTTTGAACATGGAGACTCACCTCTTTCTTCTCTTGAAATAAATTCCTAAAGAAGAGGCTAGCCCTAGATTTTAGGAGAGATTATATAGTGGGGGAATCCCTAGGTTGGCTGGACAAAAATGTTAGGGCTAGGGTTTGGGCACTTGACTAATGGTCTTTAGGCTTAGTCATAAATCAATGACTTAGAAATCACAAGTCATGACTTGTGGTCAAAATCCTTCTATTCAAGTCTCAATATTCCTAATTGGTTCCCTAACTAGAGTATGGTTAACTTAACTTAACCTAGGATCCCACATCTAGTCAAGGCCAACTTAACTAGGGTTTGGTCACAAAGTCAAAGCTAGTCAAAGTCAAGTCAACCTAGTCAACCCTTATTCAAACAATTCCAAAATAATTTCTAAAAAAATATCATAAATTCAAATAAATTCTAATAAATTTAAATTACCCCAAAAATGTCAAAAATATCCTAATCACATGGCTAGACTCTAGGGTAGGCAGTCTCTACTGTTCACTAGCACAACACCAAAATCACAAGTCATGAATTTAAATAGTTTAAAATAATTAAAAATTACCAAAAATCATAATATGAAATAATTATCAATAAATAATAATTATAATTTTAAAATTTCAAAATTACCCTCATCTGAAAAACTGGGTGTTACAGCAGGCTTGTTGGACACAGTCATGTAACCCAACAATATTATTCTGGACCTGCATGGGCCACCACAAAAACATGTAACGCCCCAGTCCCAAAATACATAGGACTAAGTACGTAGACATGCCAGCTGTACTATACGAAGAATACACCAATATATGGTAATCACCATATTGGTACATAAGCTGTAATAGTAGTACATGATAAGCCACAATAATATAACTAAATCTCATCCACAGCTCAACACAGAGATTATAATAAGTCCACTAAAATAAGATAAATGATGATATCAAAATATAGCCGGGTAGACATTCCTACCCAAACAGCTATGGAAAATAGTCTCAACTAAATAGAGTCCAACCTCCTCAAACATCAAGAAAGAATGATAAAAAGATGTCCAATACATGGTCTCAGATAGTAAAGAATAAAACTAAGTATGAGCGGGAGAGGCCTCGTCACCGATTTATGCTGGATCCAATGCGGCACCATACTCCTCTGGATAGTCCTGCTCGTCTAATCCTAGAGAGATCACCAGGTCCTCAGAGGGACGTAACAAGATACAGAAACATGCCAAGTAACTGATTGTGCAAAATAAAATATGCAGCTATAACTCTACAGGATCTCCTAACCGTCTATGTGAGATGCACTTTGACGACAACGTTCTACGCAGGGGCTGTAGGATCAGCAGAATAATAAGAGTGTCAGTAAGTAGCGCTCATCCGAGACGCTATCGGCCGGAACAGAAAGTAGTACTCGTACGAGTCACTCTCGGCCCCAAAGTGTGTAAAAAATAAATGTAGCCCCTACGCTAGTAGCTGTCCCCTCCCCCCAACTGCTCCTGTCCAAGATGTATCCACAGCCTGTCCAGTTGGCAATTGCTACGGCTTCTAACTCAACGCACTAGTAGCAGTACCTCCTAACCGTCGTACGTCCCGTACGTATCGATGGCCAGTCGAGTACGCATGTCCGTGTCCTATATAACTCACTCATTACGTGAAACGCATGTGTCAAGGCCATAGGGGATATGAAAATATCCCACATACTCATAGGGTAGTCAACTGACACAAGGTCGACATGCAACTAAAGACATAAATAAATATAACGACTAAATATAGCCGCATGCACCGAAGTGTGACTTGGACGCCTAATAGAAATAAAATGACAAATAAGAGAAAGAAATATACAAAAATAAATATACTGAAAATAAATGAGCACAGTTAGAATCTGTGGCAAGGTATACTTGCCTGCGGTGCGAGAAAGACAATCCTAGAGTAGCAAGTGTCAGCACCAAAACTCACAAATCACAGATGACTCCAAACGCTGAAACAAACATCAAAAATGATCTCGGTAAAGAAGATATAATTAGGAAACGCCTGTCCAAAAGTCTAATTCTGGAACAGGGGCAAAATCGTAATTTCGGGTCAAAACGATGTCCGCCGCTGGACCCGCTTTGCACCGAAATGCGTGCCAAAGTCTACGGTCTCTAAAGTCGTCAAATTACATGTCTACGAATTCAGTTTCAGGAGAGGAACTCAACGGTATGTCCAGTTTTGGATTCCGATGAGCCGTGTACAAATTCGCCCGTTTGAGTGGGTCGCGGGCCCGCCAAAAAGGGGTTCCGATTCGACCTTCTCAGAATCGAACCAAACCTGGCATGCAGGACCAGAATTTTGATCTGGACCTGTTGGTGCAAGTTTCGTCTCGATTCGACGACTGTACACGAAGTTATGGGCAAGTTTGCAAAACGTCGATACGGGGGGTATCTCGACGGATACGCGTTGATTTCGTCGCGCATACGCGACGAAACTGAGTTCCGTCAGTTCCCACACGTCAGCAACGTCCATACGCGCCTTTCGATGTGTATAACGCACAACCACGTCGCCCGGTTTGTCGGGGCGTACGTCGTATCGTGGAAATTTTCTAAAATTAACACTTTCGAAAACAGTTTTTCGCCCAACTTTAACGCTGATTTAGATCTTGCACAGAAAACAAAATTCAGATCTACATAATGCGTTTTAATCGTGGTTATGTCATCTTCACATGTGTTCAATTAGTTTGTACAATTCTTTACTACACAGCAAGAAAGTTGGCCGACAAGTTGTCGTTTTAAAACAGTTTTTAGTATTACAGAAAACAGGTTTTTCTTCAACTTCGTCTCGATTTTTCGAGTAAGTCGATGGGTTGTTTCGAAATCCACCTGGAGGATCTCGAAGAGGGTCAAGTCTACTTTCCAGAAAATTTTACGGATCGAAAATCAGTGCTACGAGTAAAAAGTTACGTCGTAGGAAAGTAGGGTACCTTGAGTGGGAAAACTGCTCCGTAGGTGACGAGGGACTGACTTCCGATGCTCCGTTCATCGCGCATAAAGCTCCGTCGCTGGTGAAACGAACTTGTAGGCGAAGAGGGTATGATCAGCAGCAACTTTCGTTTTGGAAGTCTAGGGTTTTGAGGTTTGTGGAAAAAGATGTATTTATAACAACTTTTGACTAAAACCTAATACTAATAGGTTTCGAACTAAAAAATCCCACGGTTTGGACTATTACGCGAGCTTGCTGCTGAAAGCAGCAAGCAAAAAAAATGGGGCCCGCCCACTTTAGGTGGGTGGGTGGCCTAATACTTTTTTTTCTTTTTCCTTTTCTTTTCTTTTTCCATTTGCTCTATACTTGCTACTGTGTTGTGGTCGGTCTGGGACCGACCACCTAAGTTTTTTTTCTAAATATATATATAAATATATATATATATATATATATATATATATATATATATATATATATATAAACACAAGAAAAATTCTAAAATTCTTAATTAAGTAACAAAAAAATATTTTGTAACTAAGGTAGGCTATATTTATTAGTATTAAAATATCAAGCTCACAAACATACACATATTATATACATCTATAATTACGTACATATACCAAATAACTTAAAAAATATAGAAAAATAATTTTTAAAGTATTAAAATAATTAGAAAATATTGGGATTTTACATCAAGCAACGCTTTGCCGCGAGCAATCCATTTCCCGTGCCCTGCATGAAAGCTGGTGGAGGATCAGTACGTTCGTCCTCGCATGTACTGACGTAAAGACCTTCCTTCTAAACCGACATTTTAGTATTTATGTTCAATCATGCAACTTAGCTTATGATCTTGCTATATTCTCCTTAGGGTCAATTTCATGGCATATTCGAAAGCGTAAAGCATATTAGCATGGCAAGCATGTTATTCGAATTGAAATAGGCAAGCAGGCAAGCAATCTCGTGTTTGTTTTGTGGCGCGACTTCTTACCAAGTCGACGCACTAGTCCTTGTACCGACGCAAGGTGAATGCGCCCCATTCCTTTCCTGTCACGTTATAAGTGCATCTCTAAGCAGGATCTATGTGTGCGGGACACGTATGTGCCTACACTTTTAACCCATCGTTCCTTAGCTATATGAAGGCCGTTGGCATATCCATGCCGGAATCGACTAAAGGAGTTCTTACTTTCTTTTCTCTCCTTATTTTCTCGAATTTGGTCGGGTAGTCCGACGTTTAACGGGTAGGTTGCGGTCCCAATAACCGAAACATTCCCAATGTATGCCATCATTTGCGGCTTTTTCCATCTATATGCGAGTGCTACTCGTCTTAAGGATGTGCGCATATCAAAGATTATTCATTTCCCTCCTAGGCCAAGCAGTTCCGGGGCGCTCCGGCATTTAACCGTTTGGGAGAAACACTCGTGCATGAGTTATTATCACATTTAATCTCAAGTCCATCCCATTCGACTATGCAACGCCCTTATTATTCAAACAACCAAGCATAGTCCTGAGTCCGAGACTCAGAATTTATCATCTTGCGTTTCTTTCGTTAACTTTCTATGTTCTTACGTTTCGTACTTTGTTTCAATGTTCAATGGCATTATGCCTCAACTCAATGTTCCTCAACCGAACGACCGAAGGTCTCGAACACCTTTCGAGGCATCATGCCACGTCCGACAGTTCCGTCACATTCATGCCACAACTGTATTCTTTCGTAACGAAGCCATCTTGTATGGTCTCGTACACATAGGCACGTTTCGACCGTATTCTGATGTTCTATGCCTTAGTGTTCAATGTCCGAGGCTTACGCGCTAGGGGACTCGCCTATTGTCTTTCAATGTTCTAGCCTTTCTAACTTGTACACGAAGGCACGGAATGGTTCGTGCACTAAGGCACTCGCCGAATACAGTTATCCCATATTCTTGCGGCTTGCGCACCGAGGTGCTCGCCTTTGTGATATCCAATGTTCCATAGCGACTCGTGCATATGATACACGTTTTATTTCAATTGTTCTAACTAGTGTTCGACACGCATTACGATTTCTCTCCGATCGGACCATGTCCGTGGCGTCGATAGGTTAACTTAGCATACAATGATATAATTTGACTTAACGTATGAAGGAGTAAAAATAAGAGTCAATCCCCCCACCTTGAGTCGATTCGCCTTGTCGTTTTGCTGAGCCAAAGCGGCTCGATTCCATAACTTTGTTGCACGGCCACTCTCCTGACTTAGCCATTCGAGCACTTCGTGCTTTATTGAATTATCCGATTTGGCTTATCGTGCCCAAGTCTCAGCCCGTCACAAGGCGTCGATTTGGTTTTGCGGACCCCTTATTGAATAAGACAAAAGATCGACCTCTAATATTTTAGCGTAAACGTATAGCCTGCACATGAAACCAACTAAAATCAATACTTGCATCGATTTGGACTTGCACCTTGGTCGATTCGATTTCTTAAAATCTTCGAGCCGATTCAACGCACTCATCCTTTGGGGTAATGCAGCGCTTCGTATCGATTCACTCGATGCTTTCTTTCGGATAAGGCAAGACAACTCTTCGCATCGACTTAGTTCGATGCGTTGCTCGGGACGACGTAACTCTCGTATCGATTCGCATCGATACATTTTATTCGGTCAATGCGACTCGTTGAGTCAACGCTTCAGCGTAATGCGCCGTGCGGAACGGGGCATTACAGAATATACCACTCAAAACAAGGTTCGTCCTCGAACGAAAACCAACACTCTGACTAAGTGTTTTATAGATCGTCTCACGATCTCGTCCCACTAATGTTGTTCAGTTTCACACTATCTTGCAAGCTTTTCACTAATATTTTAAAGTATTTCCTGCAGCTTGATTTGAATTTGTATACAACTCGATTTTGATCTGGTACCTATATTCAAGGCGTCCCGAAGATATATGTATTTTGACCAAGTCTAGTGGTAGAAAATTGGAACAAAGCTGACAGGTAAATTTTAATCCTATGCTTGCCATCTCGTACTCTCGATCGGACTTATCTTTAGCAACTGTTCTCAAAATTTTATCGCATACGTATATGCGATACATACGTGATTCATTCAATAGAGTCATTGCACGCGACGCGATTCAAAATCGTATTTTTTTTGTATGTTTCGTATGGACTATCAACTCTATGTGTTGCGTCAAGCCGTTGCGCATCCGATCGCAACGATCCTTCGCAATGCCTTACGTTCGAAGTCGCCACCCAACTATTTCCGAAGTTTGCCTATGCAACTTATCTCGATACAATTTTTTTTGTTACTTGCAATTGCATCAACATTCAGGACTACGCCCGCTAGGTGACTTACCTAGACACCAAGCTTAACTTACCCCGACGCAACTCAAATTGACATTGCACAAAGGCCACAATCTATCCGACACAACAGTTTATATTGAGGCGACGGTGCTCAAGGCAACGATCGCCTTAACATGGAAGTCTTTACGATGCGTCTTACGTTCGATTTCCTAGCGAGTAGGAATTCACTAGCCAAAATTTTAACTTATCCGTCTCGCAACATCGAATGTAAGTTTTGATTCCCGCAAGCTCAATTGCAAGGTGAATCTGAATCTAACGACATGACTCGTAAGTCATTCCCTTATCGTTCTCTTGTGCATAGCACGATTCTCACAATCGCCTATTCGAATCACCAAGTTCGTTGGTGAATTTCAAGTTCGATCGTCGACCAACATAACCATTCGAGCATTCATCCGACGAATACTCAAAATCTAGCTACATCATTCTCGATCGAAAGTTGTTCCAATAATTTTTGATCGCCTAGACTTAGCGTCAACATGCACCATGTTATATTTGTTATCGATGCAATCTCATATGCGATATCGTATGGGTTATCTTACGGGTCTGCAATATTCAATTTGATTTGGCGGTAAAGTCTTCTAGGGTCAGCTACCCCGAAGCTACGCTCGATAATTGTGGATCATTAACGAAGGACAGTTTACTATGAACCATGCTATATCTTATTTCGGAGCCAAACCACGTTTCGACGATTATACGCGACTACCCAATTTCGGACAAAACCGTTTCTATCGGCGCAACTAATGCGTAACTATCCTCCGAGTCAAGTCATGCACTACCGTCGATAATTTTGCAATTTATGAAACATGTACTCGTATCAAGTTCGAGTCTATCTTATTCGCGGGTCGGCACACGAGATGCTATACGCATCGAACAATCGTCGATGACTTGTAGGCTCGTCTTAATTAATCATAAGGTTCATGATCAACCAGTTCGTTTTATTCTCGTATTGTTATTTACAAAACTTTGATAGCGCGAGGCGTACTCCATTTTGTATTCCCATATGGTACTCACGTTTCCTTACGTATCGATCTCGATACGTCGTATCAATTTCGATAGCGTAAGGGTCAACTTTGAATCCGTTTCAACGTCGACAACTTGCATTGCGTATGTCCAATTTTGCAACAAACTTTTCCATACGGATCAACTTGTTCTTCGATTCGTCGCATCCCACAATACTTTGATCGCGTAACTGAGTTACCGATTATCCAATATCGAACCCTCAAGTCATACGATCTCTCGTCCTCTAAGTTTCGTGTGTTTTTCAGTCGTACTCAAATGAGTTTTGCCGTAACGTAACCAACTATTTCTTAGGCACGATTACTCACGTCAACCAACTCTTCACCGAAGTCACACATCGTGCGATTCGATTACAATTCGCATCGTCCAACATTTCTATCGAAATCGTAAGTCGTGCAATTTGATTCGTCTCGTCCAACATTTCTATCGAGATCGTAAGTCGTGCGATTCGATTCGCCTAGCCGAACATTTCTAACGATATCGTAAGTCGTACGATTCGATTTGCCTCGCCCAACATTTCTATTGAGATCGCAAGTCATGCGACTCATTTGTAAGCTCGAGTTTTTCTTTTCCGTCGGTCCGATTATTGCTTCAAGGCATAATCGTTCTGCTAGTCTCGGTCGTTCGACCGACTTATAAATTTCGACCGACATATCATTCATTGATACGAGTCTCTCTTTATCGTTCCAACCGATTTTCGAAGAACACTTGCATCAACATACCGTCATACAAATTTCCAATCGAGTCTCGGTACTCTCCCGTCCGTTGCAGACAAACCTTCCGCAATTCTCACAACGCGTCGATGCAATTCATCGCACAAGTGGTATACCATATACCACTCGGAATTGAGTCATTCATCGCCTACGTGGTATGGCATATACCACTCAAAAATTAAGTCATTTCCCTCGCACTATACTTAGTATAAACCGACAATCTCTTATGAATCACGATTTCCGCAGTGATCGTGCTTGATCACAACCGTAACTTTGATTAAATCAAATCCGACACAACTCAGTCAATGTTCTCGTTTGCCAACACAAGTTTGGTGTGCGATCGAATGATTCATTCTATCAATTTATGATTTTTAGTTCCTTTACATTACATCTCGTGTAACGATTTATTTCCAATCTCCTTTGTACTCCGTGCAACGATTAATTTGATATGCGTTGCACCACGTGCAATAATTTTACTTCCGACACGCGTTGCACATCGTGCAACGATTTATTCCCGACTTTGAAAGTCAATGTCCAAATTTGTTCAACACATTCGGTATTGGCTTATCACTTTCATTTTAACGCATATTCATAATTAACTCGTTGCACTTCGTGCATCATTTTATTTCTCATTCAACATGTTACATTGCAACAACATCTTAAATTTATTTCACAATTTGTTGTACTTGCAGCAACTAACATTTTTACGTCTTGTTACATTCAATGCAATAAACCCTTCGCGACTTTCTTAGCAAATATCATGTAATTTCCAAAACACATGCGGCAAAATTATACGATTTGTATTAGACTTATTGTATGGAACATCCAGTGCAGCATCGAGTAGAGTCAAGAGTGATTTCAAGTGGTGGTGGGCGACTTTTTAGAATTGTAATGAAGCGAGCGTCCAGAGGAAATTGAACCTAGAGCTCTGATACTAATTTGTCACGCCCCGTGCGGCATCACGCTCCCTGCGAGGACGATGATTTGGGTGATTCCGGGTCAGGACGTGACAGTGCCTACCGTATGTGAAGCTTCCAAATATGAAAATTTAGAAGCTGGAAACAAGGACTACGAATACAATATCCTTAGGATATGCTAAAAATAGTGATGCTCGGAGGTATTTGAGATTGGATCAAATCATATCATTGAATATCGCGACACAAAATTCTTTGAAAAAAAATTTGTTAGGCATAAGAACGTTGTTCTCAAGGATATTCTGGAGAATAATATTAGTGCAGAGAAGCCAAGTACTTCCACAGGTGATGTAGTCCAAGGATAAGTTGTTGTACATTTGAACCAAAATCTGCAAAGCTATTATCTAAGCGAGTGAGGGGACCGAAGGATTTTGGAGATAATTTTGTCACCTATTAAAGTTGATCCGCTTACCTTTGATGAGACGATGAAGACCAGAGATATTGTATTATGGAAAGAGACTGTTAATGATGAGATTGACTCCATAACATCTAACAATACTTAGGTGTTGATAGATCTGCCTGAAGAAACAAAATCCATCAGATGTAAATGGATCTTCAAGAAGAAGATGAAGGCCGACGGAACTGTTGATAAGTTCAATGTAAGACTATAGCCAAAGGATTTTCTTAAAAGCAGATGATCGATTACTTCAACACGTATGCTCTAATTGTGCGGACAACAACTATCATGATGCTTATTACTCTAGGTGTAATTCATAAGCTGGTGATTCATTAGATGGATATGGAAACAACATTTCTGAATGGAGATTTGACTAAAAAGATTTACTTACAACAACCAGAAGCATTTGTCGTCAAGGGTCTTGAAGAAAAAGTCTGTAAGTTGGTGAAATCTCTGTATGGTCTGAAGCAAGCTCCCAAGATGCGACATGAGAAGTTTGATAAGGTTATCAGATCAAACGGCTACAGAGTCAGTAAGATGAATAAGTGTGCCTATACTAAGTTCTCTTATGGAAGATGAGTGATAATTTGTCTTATAAAAAACAAAAGAAAATGAACCGTTGAGATCGCACCACATCTCCTGCATCCAACAGTCCATATGTGCCACAAAGAATGCTTTGGTTGGCTGTATTTAGTTAAATTAAAATAAAAATAATTTAGAAAGATGATTTTTTAAAAAAAATTCACTTGATTTAATTCCTAAAAGTTTCAAATAACTTTAAACGATTCCATAAATACATAATTAGGAACCTAAAATTTTAAGTTTGGGCCTTTATATGTAGAGGTTGCCTATAGTAATCCATAGAAGTTGCTATAAAATAGATTTTGTAGGATTTTAATTATCTAAAAATTTCTAATAATTACCTAAATTCTAGAAGAATATTTAGAGCTATTATATGCTATAAAAAAGTGTTATAGATGTTTTATAGGCTATAGTTCACTTATTGTCTTATGGGTACTTATCGGTAATGATTTTCTGAAATAAATTCTAAATATCTTAATAAAATATAAAATAATCTAAAAATATATTTTAATTTATTTTGGGGTCTTTGGTACACTTTTAAGACCATGAGTCGCTCGTTAGTACGTTATAGGAATATCAATATCCGAAATAACTTGGGTTAAATTTTTACAAATTTATTAAAAATTCTACAAAAATTATTTAAATCCTAAAATGTCATGTATGGAAATTGGTTTTCAGTTGGTAGATATAAACTTTTGAATGTCGTCTCAGTATCCCATTTATTAAACACCCTCTATAACCAATTTTATAAGTTGTTAACGACTTAATTAAGATTTTCTGATAAAAAAATTAAAAAAAATACTACCTAAGGAAGAAGATACTACACCTACACACCAATCAGGAACAGTCTAGGAGGTTGGATTATCCTAGTCGAGCTAATTTTGGTTGTCATTTGTCCTTGACATCAGAAAAAGATAACAAAAAAAATTATAACAAGCTGAAAGTTATAAATATTGAAGTGATCAACTCCAGAAAAGATATCTCCAGTTCTAATGACTGCGTGGAGCACGGATTCTGAGTTCCTCTCCTGACTCATGAGCTACTTGAGGCCTTCCTAGTCGTAACTCAAAATATGGGCATGGATAATTACTAGTTCAACTGACATAGAGGAGTTGGGGTGGACAGCGGAGACTTTATCGGCAGAGAGGTGTAGATTTAGGGGCCGGGGGTTGCCCTAACCAGGAGGTTTCCCTAAGCCCGATGGCTTGTCAGACTTACCCCAGGGCCGGCCCCGGCCCCGGCTCCAATCACCCTAACAATTGCATACTGCCACCATGTCAACACCACCACCTCCTCTTCGCTTCACTCACCCTTCCATCCCTACGTCCTTCTCTCTCCAGAAGAGAAGACAACAGACAACAAGAACGAGGACCACAACATCAAAACAACCTCAGTGCAACAGGAGTAGTCACCGTGCACGCACATTATGTACACGAGACCGACACGCGCGTATGCAATAGATCTATTACTACAGCTGCATAAATCACAGCAAGAAGTCGCAGCAGTGGAGCTATTGCTGTAGCTGACCACTGCCAACAGCTACCAAAATATGGGGTTGATCCCCCAGTCCTATGCCGATGCTCGATCTCCCCAAGCCCCCTTGGCTTTCATCGTCTTGCTCCTCCTCATATCACCGTCACGCATCAATCGCGCTCTGAAACACACATAATGAGACACTCGATGTGCACGACTTGGCATAGTTAAAACGAAAATAATAAAGACTAATTCTAAAAGTACTCCAACTTTTGCTTCGGACTAGTCCAACTTTTTCCAAAATTATTTACAAATTTGCCATCCAAAAAATTGTTTCAAACTAGCCTATTTATTTTGCAGAACTGTCAAATAATTTGACAGTCCAGGAAGGACTGTCAAAAATTTGATAGTCCCGATTCCTGGCCGCCTCCTCCTCTCATTCGCCCGTCCTCCTTCACATCCTTCTCCTTCTCCCCCTCCTTCGCCTCCTCCTCTGCTCCTCCTCCCCCTCTCCTCCCCTCATCCTCGTCGTCGTCGTCCTCCGCCTTCTCCTCCTCTGCCTCGTCCTCCTCCTCCGCCTCCTTCGCCTTCTCCTCCTCCTTCTCTCCTCCCCTCCCGAGCTCGATCGCGCCCCCACACGCCCCTCGGCGTCAGCTCCCCCGCTCCCCCAAGGGCGTCCTCCCCCAGGCGCCCTCGTTGGCGTCTGTGCCCCGCCGACATCCGCGTCCCACCGACATTTGTGCCCTGACTCCGACAATGAAAATTTAGGGGTTAAACTAGCCCCAAGTAGAATTCGGACTATCCTGATTAAAAGTTCTACCAAATTGGACTGTCCTGTAGTAAGGGCTAGCCCCAAGCAAAAGTTGGAGTGCCCTTAGAATTAGCCATGATAAATGGCCTCCGATTTCTGCTCGCGAACGTGACCGCTGGCCTACGTGGCCGAACCCCATTCTTCCCCTCCTATTTGCGTAGGACCACTGCCGGTAGACCTGCCAATGAGAGGCTGCAACGTGAACTGTGGACCAAAAGTGCAGTCCATGTAGCAGCGTCCTAGTTGAAAATTGTAAAATGGTTGCCAAGAATTTGATCCTTATCCGTCCTGATTTTCCATTTCAAATGTTACTCATATATTCTTGCATGGTTGTCGAATTGCGACGAGAATGACATTGTTGAACTTGGGATGACGGACTTGTTCTACGGTAATAGCGTCGATGCATTTTGAGAACCTTTTCGGGATGCCATTTTTGGGGACTGCATTTCGGCAAGTCGTGTGGTTTTGGAAACCACTACTTGGATTACAAATCCGAGAGCATTGATGAGTTTATACCCTCGTTTTGGTGATGTACGTTACTTTAGTTTTCTATTTTGTTCTAACTTGTCTTATTTTCTTGTTGTGTAGGGACCATGTGTCGTCCAGATTTGACTCAGGAAGTGAATTTCTGCAATTAGAGCATCTCCAATGCAAGTGTGAGTTTAGGAAAAAGTTATTGCCACATAGGGATAACAAGGCTTTATTGAAAAATTCCTCCTCCAATGCAAATGTCAAAAAAGTTATGAAGTTGACATGGCAAAGACATTGTGAAGTTGGTTGTCTAGTTCTAGACAATGTACTTCACAATATCTTTACCTCCACATCATCAAGTATGAATAAAAAAAAATTAGAAATAAAGGAAAAAGTTGTCTTGGAAGTTGAAAAAAATTTAGATTTTATTGTCTTCTCAATATTTTTGCATTGGAGAAGATTTTTCTACTTCATTGTCTTGTGTGAATGTACTCTTGTTACCTAGGAAATACATTGTCTTGTGCGTCATTCCACATAGGAATCACATCACATTACAAAATATTAGGGTTGGAGATGCTCTTAGACATTTCTGACTATTAGATGATGTGAAGTGATTCTATATAGCAATTTGGATGCAGGTTTACCTTCGGCTTGAGCTTCAGTTATCGTTCAACAACTATCGGTTATTGTGTTCGTCAATGTCGCACATGTCATCCCTTCTCAAATGCGGATAAGATAAGTATACCTCGTCGAATGCACTTTATTACTTATATTATGATTATGATGTTACTTATATTATGATGTTACTGTTATTATATAATACTTACGTTATATTTAATCCCGTTAAACGGTACCTGGGCTTCCGAGTTAGGCTCGGTTGCGATTGATCAATTGAGGTTATCAGGATCGATAGATATTGATTATTGTATGCCTGTTGGGGTACTATGTTACCTCGTGATATCTCTTGAAATATACTCATCTCCCGAGACACGGTTATTTGTGCATTCATATCCAGGAACGTACCCTTGTGTCTGACTCGCCATCAGAACATTCCGGACGTGGACCCACTACAAGATAAATACCTTCTATGATGGCTAAAAAGCGTTATAAATAACTTTTTATATCGTATTTCAGTTGCACCTAAGTGTTCTAATAACTAGTGTTGTAAATATTTTAGAAAGCTTTATATATGGGATGTACATATATTAACTTTTTTTCACAAAGCGTTATTAAAAATCACTTTCAAACTCATTTATTATAACACTTTCATAACTAAAATGTTATTGAAAAAAATAATAAAAGTGTTATAAAAAATGGCCCTTAGTACTGCTCAAATTTCAAAGCATTATTAAAAACAATAGTTAAAGGAGTTTACAAGAGTTTGCAATAACATAATAAAATTACTGGAAAAAAGAAAAAAAATTACTACAAAATTACCAAAACTTATTCTGGAACACATCAAATATGCAAGAAGGCCGAAAGCATAGCTTGAAAAGTTTTGACCATCACAATGTTTAAAACTAAAATATTGATCTTCTTGTAAAGAACACTTTTATGCTGGCCATGACAACAATTATGCTCACTATCAGGATGGTTGTGGTTAGCAGGACGCCCATCTGCAGGAGATAGGGATATATGGTTCTGTTTGCCCACCGTTATGTTGATGTAGTCCTCCGTGTCGTCAACATACTTTAAGGCCTCGTTTGGTTGGCGGAATCTTCCGGTTGGAAAAGGAAAGTGATTACTTTTCTATGTTTGGACGTCCAAGTAATTGAGGAGGAAAGGAAAGTGATTTCCAATGGAAGAAAAATTAGGGGAAAAAGTAATTCCATCCATCCAAAGAAGGAATCACTTTTCCACATTGAAGTATTCACTTTCCTTTCCAAATTTTTTGGCATTGCCAAACATCGGAAAGAAAAATCAATAGAAATTAAAGTTTTTCAAAGGAAAAGAAATGACAAGGAATTGATTTCCTTTCCCTTCCATTTCGCAAATCAAACGAGGCCTAATAGTGGCACACCTCCTCCACGTTTTCAGCAGATCAAGGCCATCATGCGGGAAAAGGAGGTTTGATGACTATACACGTATGACGTTCATGTTGTCAACGTACTAAAAGCATCTCCAACCCTGTTGTCTTGTTTTCGTCATGAGACATAAGAAAATGTCTTTCCTATGTGACAAAATAACATTCACACAAGACAATAAGATAAAAATATGTTCTCTAATACAAAAGTTTGAAAAGACAATAAAATTAATTTTTTTCAATTTCCAAGACAACTTTTTTACTTCTTCTTTTTTATATATATATTTTTATTCATAATTGATGATGTGGACATAAAGTCATTGTGAAGTGCATTGTCTAGATTTAGACAACCAACTTCACATTCTCCTTGCCATGTCATTGCCTTGTCAACTTCACAATTTATTTCACATTTGCATTAGAAAAATACTTTTGAAAAAAAGATTGTCATTCCTATGTGGCAACCATTTTTTCCAAACTCACAATAGGGTTGGAGATGCTCTAAGGCCATAATGCGGGAATGGGGACTTGACGACTGTACACGTATCCTCACGTTGGAGAAATTATTGTGTGATTCGGCCTCACCACGTGGCAATGATGAATGGTGAGTCCTACCACTCATTTTTTGACACTTGGCATAATATTTACCATAAAAAATTTCAAAAAATTGTAAAAAATAAATTTGATATATAAAAATTCACTTGGCATATAATTAGAAAAAAAAATATTTTTTTCTTTCAAAAACATTAAAAAATTTAACCTAGAAAATAAGAGAAATAAAGTGATATAGTATATTGTGCCTAAGGGGGAGTTTGGTATGCGGAATACTATATAGTCGGAAATTCTATATTCCCGGGAATCAAATTTCAAGGAATTAAATTTTCTGAAAAATTACATTCCCATGTTTGGTGACAATATAAATATTCCCGAAAAAATAAAAAATAATAATAACGAAAAAAATGAACAAATATAAAAAATCGGTAAAAAACGAAAAAAATCGGTAAAAACGAAAAAAGGTAAAAACGAAAAAAAGGTAAAAATGACAAAATAACAAAAACGACGAAAAACGACAAAAACGATGAAAAACGACAAAAAATCAGTTAAAACGACAAAAATGACCAAAAAAGCGACAAAAATGTATAAACGACAAAAAATAACAAAAATAGGGTAAAAACGACAAAATAACCAAAACACGACAAAAACGACATAAAATCGGTAAAAACGACAAAAAAAACCAAAATGCGGCAAAAACGACAAAAACAACAAAAAATCGGTTAAAAACGACAAAAAATGACAAAAAAATCGGTTTAAAACGACAAAAAATGGGTTAAAACAACAAAAAATCGATTAAAACGACAAAAAATAAACAAAAAGCGACAAAAACGAAAAATAATCGATAAAAAACGACAAAAAAGGACAAAAAATCGGTTAAAACGACAAAAAATAACCAAAAAGTGACAAAAAACGACAAAAAATCGGTAAAAGCGACAAAAATGACAAAAAATGCCATAAAATTAGTAAAAATGACCAAAAGCGACAAAAACGACAAAACACGACTAAAAATCGGTAAAAACAACAAAAAAAATAGCTACAAAAACGACAAAAAAATTGCTTAAAACGATAAAAATTGACAAAAAAAAACGACAAAAATGACAAATAGATTGGGTAAAAACGAAAAAAATAATCAAAAAGTGACAAAAAAAGACAAAAAATGGGTAAAAACGACAAAAAAATCGTTAAAAACGACAAAAAGTTGGTAAAAACGACAAAATATGCCTTAAAAGCGATAAAAAAACGACAAAAAATAATCAAAAAAAGACAAAAAAGGGTAAAAACGACAAAAAATCGCTTAAAACGACAAAAAAATTGGTAAAAACGACAAAAAATGACAAAAAAGCGATAAAAACGACAAAAAAAGAAAAATGTTCAAAACTAATCAAAATTGATCAAAAAAGAAGAAAAAAATTTAGACAATTTTTTTTTGTCCGGGCAAAAAAAAAAAAAATACCCACCTATTTTCAAGGGATAGAATTTTCATGTTTTGTGGGTAAACTATTTACCGGATATTTATAATTTTCGGGAATAAATTTTTTATATGCCAAACAAACGTGGTAATAGATTCCCATCTTAAAATTTTCCGAAAATAAAAAAAATACCGCGTACCAAACGCTCCAAGTGTCAAAAAATGAGTGGTCGGACTCACTATTCATTATTGCCACATGGTGAGACTGGACCATCCAATAATTTTTCCGTTGAGTGGAAAAATTATACTAGAGCTTTTGGTGCAGAAGTGACCTTCAACGACGAGTTCAATTTATTCCGCTGTGGCATAAAATCGTAACCTTCCGTTGGTAGATGATCATCGCAATTCGCAAGTCCGCCTTCGCTAAGAAACAACTTCTCATTCCCTGAGACGGTTTTGGTCGATACTTTTCGAGGGCGATCAGATGTCCGTGGGCCGTACCTATTCGGCTGCCATGGCTTGATAGCCTTTAACTGTACAAACACAATTGTCAACCCAAAGTGCCAAGGACAACGTCTGTGTGTGTGGCGTTTTCTGCTGGAAGCTCGTCCACGAAAAAATATATGAAATCACTATGGAGTGATCCCTGATAATGTTGTCTCTTAGGGAAGTGAACTAAACGAAAAGAGAGACGATTGCCTACTCTCTTTGTTGCAATTACGAGACAAAATATGTAATTTTTGGTGGGAGTATCACATCCACTGGTAGTTTTTTCTGCTTATACACTACGTCCCGAAACTCATTCAAGTGATCCATAATAGACGAACAATTCTTGTATATAAGATCCATCATCTGTCGGACCAGGAATAATTTATACCTAGCTACACACCTATATATGCTCAAAATTTCAGTCTTTATCATATTTCTTACGAGGTTTCTCGGAAGTAAATACCGAAAGATGTAGCTTCTTGACAAACATCAAATCTTTTATCTTGCTCTGCCAATAATTCTAATTGGAACCGTTTAGGTTTATCATGCACATTGACTTCACATCCATATCTCTTGTACTCGGTTTGACTGTCAATCCTGAAACTTGGCAACCATTACTCTGATAATAATCTATTGGAAATAAAATGTAGAATCATTCTCCCAAACCGATAGGACCTAGTGAGGACCGAAAAAAAATACACAAACCAAATAGCTAAAACTACAATAAAGGCACAATACAAACACCAAGATTTTTACATGGAAAACCTGATAGGAAAAATCAAGGAACGATTGGAGTTCAACCCAGAAATGCCTGTAGTAATAGAAAAAAAATTAAATTACATAAACTCAGAAATTTCTCCTTCGATCCATACAGATCATTGCAACACTTTATTAGATAGAAATATATTACAACGAGTATAAATGAGATTACTGATGACAATATGATGATAATGAACCAATGAAGAACTCACTGAAGCGGTCTATCTTCGAATCAACCCTCTAAACTTCAAATTTCTCTATTTCTCTTAGAAAGTTGTAAACTTGATAAAGTTCTTACCTTTGATAGTAATCTATAAGGATTAGGATTAGAAAACACCTATTTAAAGCACCACAATTTCGAACAGATCTGAACCGTTGATCATGATCCAACAGTATTAACACTACCAAAATATGTCGATTTAGCGACGACCAGATCCGTCGTCCGTCCGTCGGCAATTTGTATTAGCGACCGATCACTGACGGATCTTGGCCAAAATAATCCGTCGGCAATCAGCTCGTCGCTAATAACGGTCCGTCTCTAAGCAGTCGTCAAGGGACGGAATAGCGACGGCTTGTCGACTTCACAGTACGAAGCATTAGCGACGACTTTTCGACGGGCTTTCGTCCATTTCAAGTATTAAATACTGAACTGTGTAGACACTAGCGACGTAATGGTCCGTCGGTAAACCGTCGTAATAGCGTATCAGAGTGTATCGTTCCGTCGCTATTCCGTCGATCGCCGTCGCTAACAGAGGACGGCGTAGCGACGGAATACTGACGGATTATCCGTCGACCATGTTCTGGAAATATTTTTAAATCTTCATCCGTCGCTACCTGGAAACATTTTCAAATCTCCAGTTAGCCGGATATGCCGTCGAACAGTAGTCAAAAACTAGAAATATCCGTCGCTAAACGGTCACTAGTCCGTCGCTAAATGAGATTTTTTTGAAAAAAAAATTGTAGCACTTTTCCTGTTCGCAAAAATATGCATAAACCAAACCAATATATAATGCACACCAATTATCCAACAATCACATAGACCAAATATATAATGCACACCAATTATCCAAGAATCTCATAGACCAAATATGCACATACAAATTTAATGCACACCAATTATCCAAGAATCATATAGACCAAACCAAATTAATATAAAATAGACATCAATTATCCTGAAGAGTAACATAATATCCGTCGTTATAATCCGATCATAGCACAAATATTCCAAAATTCTCACAAATATTCCAAAATTCTAAAACACATAGGAAAATCGACTTTGGCCTCAGCAAAGACCGCAAGTCAGACGATGAATCCTCACAGCCCGGGATCATAGTTGCGTTGAGGCATGTACCATTCTATCAGCCACTTTGCATACGAAGGCTCAATCTGGTAGAGGTCTTCTGTCGGGACAGGAGGGTCGGTCCTGATGCTACTACTCTCTGACGGTAGCTCCTCCTTAACTTCAACCTTGGGAGCAATCTCTTCCCTGATGGTCATCGGTTCTTCCTTGACCTCGACCTTTGGTAACACCTCCTCCTTAACAGTCATCGGCTCTTGTTTGACGACGGGGACTTCCTCCGTGTCGACCTCCAAGGGTTTCTTGCCTCGGCCCCTTCCTCGACTAGCAGCACCACCTCGACGAGTCCTAGGAGCCATCTCTATGACAACAGAAATTTTTATATAGGGTAAAGAAATTTACTCAAATTATAAAAGTTATGACATTGGTTTTTTGCGTTCATCATCATTAGAGGGAGCAACAC
The DNA here is from genome assembly GCA_029216955.1 of Iris pallida. NCBI lineage: Eukaryota > Viridiplantae > Streptophyta > Magnoliopsida > Asparagales > Iridaceae > Iris > Iris pallida. The sequence continues at coordinate 71,925 of JANAVB010026961.1, read as the reverse complement.
TGGAAAAGTTGTGACATTGGTAGCATGATAGAGTAAAAATCTGTATCATAAGACTAACAGAATTACTATGTAATCATGTACTCACCAGTAAATGGATATAACTGGAGTCGTTGGGCCTATCGTGCAGTAATTGGTGGATCCACTGGTATAGGCCGGATGTACTTAGTATCTAGTGTATCAGATTAGTATCGGTCTATCGGTTTGGTATAGGACGTATCAGATTGGTATTGTCCTTAACAAATTGGTATCGCCCTTTCCGATATGTACATGTATCGACAGTATAGCTAGGATTCATATTGGCCTTATCGATTAGGTATCGGCTGTGTTGGATTAGTATAGACCATTTCGGATTAGTATCGTGAAAGGTTTAGTAACAACTGTACTTGGATTTCTCTCTTCTCGAGCTAGAATACCATTGCAAGAGAGTCACCAGATCATGATTGGCCAGTTACAGTAACATACATGCTTCCTTTTCCATCAAAAAAAGCGAGATTGAAAAGAAAGTATGTATGTTCTGTAACTGGCCAGCTACGCTCTCGTGACTCTCTTGCAATGGTAATCTAGCTCTAGAAGAGAAAAATTCAAGTACAGTTGTTACTAAACCATCTACGATACTAATCCAAAATGGTCTATACTAATCCAACACGGCCGATACCTATCGGATATGACCGATACCAAATCGATAAGGCCAATATGAATCCTAGCTATACGGCCGATACATATCGGATAGGACGATACCCATTCGCTAAGACCAATACTAACTGATACGGCCCATACCAAAACGATAGATCGATAATAATCCGATACGGTCAATACTTATAAGTACCTACGGTCCAGGAGGTTGATCCGCTAGTACATCCATGTACGATCAACGAAGTAACGATCCATTTCAATTTGGATGTAAAAATCTGTATCGTAAGACAAACTAAACATAATCAGTTCTATTTCACATGCTTAATTGCCAAGTATGGGAACGAATGGCTCATAACACAACCCAAAATTCATTCTAGCATACATTAGTGTGAATCATCTATGTTCTGTACATATGGTGTAGTATATGTTCTTATCGTATCTAGTATCTGAAGAATATAATAGAATCAAGATGAACTCACATATTGTAATACTAAGACATCATCTACTACTATATAAGATATAGTGATAGGTTGTCATATCATCATTGTCGAGGGATGAGGGTCAGAGGACAAATACCGCTCGAGTGAGCCAAAGGCATGCATCTACTTTCCTTCCTCCATTCACCCTCTCCCTCTCTCATGCTATCAACGTCACAACTTTTTCAGAACTGCTCCCTCTAATGATGATGAACGCAAAAATCAAAGACCCCCTCTCTCCTTTCTCACTCTTCACAGTTCTCACAACAGGAAGGATCAGTGCTTTCTAGTTCTCTTCCATCCATCAATTCCTCCGTTCTGATCAAGCATCTTTCTTCTCCTCTCCTCCACCATGGCTCTGGACCAATCTGCTCCTACCTACTTCCCTTCTTCTTATTTGACTCTCTCAGACATATATGATATCCACCTCAAGTGTAGAGTCGAATGAGAAGAAGTGGGCAGGAAGAGGAGGGGGAAGCAGCACAGCCGACGGCATGACCCGGAGGAAGTACAGAGGTTTTCTTCAACATCCGTAGGAGAACTATAAGAATATATCTTTTCACAACATATCACCTTGTCAAAGACCCTTAATGTGACAACCATGTTACCGCGGTATCGAAAAACTAACATGTCATAATTTTCTAAGCTGTATGTTTTGACATAATCCTCCAAACTCTTTCCTGCTATGTAGTAATGCAAGATTACTACATAGGAGGAAAGAGTTTGGAGGATTATGTCAAAACACACGGCTTAAAAAATTATGACATGTTAGTCTTCCGACACCGCGGTAACATGATATTCACATTAAGGATCTTTGACAAGGTGATATGTTATGAAAAGATATATCCTTATAGTTCTCCTACGGATGTTGAAGAAAACATCTGTACTTCCTCCGGGTCATGCCGTCGGCTGTGCTGCTTCCCCCTCCTCTTTCTGCCTACTTCTTCTCCCCCGACTCTACACTTGAGGTGGATATCATATATGGCTGAAAGAGTCAAATAAGAAGAAGGGAAGTAGGGAGGAGCAAATGGGTCCAGAGCCATGGTGGAGGAGAGGAGAAGGAAGATGCTTGATCAGAACGGATGGCTCAGAACACATCCCAAAATTGATTCTAGCATACATTAGTGTGAATCATCTATGTTCTGTACACATGGTGTAGTATATGTTCTTATTGTATCTAGTATCTGAAGGATATAATAGAATCAAGATGAACTCACATAATATAATATTAAAACATCATCTACTACTATATAAGATATAGTGTTAGGTTGTCGTATCATCATTGCCAAGGGATGAGGGTCGGAGGACAGTCAACTTTATCTACGGCGACATAGTTTCTGCCTCGCCAGTCGAATGGCTGCAGGGACTATGTCCTGATCACCATGTCGTACCGTAGATTAATGCAAATGGAGCTGGAAATATCCGTCGCTAACCGGTCACTAGTCCGTCGCTAACTGAGATTTTTTTAAAAAAAATTGCAGCACTTTCCTTGTACCCAAAAATATGCATAAACCAAACCAATATATAATGCACACCAATTATCCAACAATCATATAGATCAAATATATAATACACACCAATTATCCAAGAATCACATAGACCAAATATGTATATACGAATTTAATGCACACCAATTATCCAAGAATCATATAGACCAAACCAAATTAATATAAAATAGACATCAATTATCCTGAAGAGTAACCTAATATCCGTCGTTATAATTCGATCATAGCACAAATATTCTAAAATTCCTACAAATATTTTAAAATTTCTTAATTACAAATACTTTAAGGAGGAGGAGGAGTTCGATTGCCCGGATGGCTCAGATAAACTAGCAAAAATTTGATTTATCTCCAAGTGTGAGAACAGATGGCTCAGAACACAACCCAAAATTCATTCTAGCATACATTAGTGTGAATCATCTATGTTCTGGTCATATGGTGTAGTATATGTTCTTATCGTATCTAGTATCTAAAGGATATAACAGAATCAAGATGAACTCACATAATATAATACTAAAACATCATCTACTACTATATAAGATATAGTGATAGGTTGTCGTATCATCATTGCCGAGGGATGAGGGTAGGAGGACAGTCAAGTTTATCTACGACGACATAGTTTCTGCCTCGCCAGTCGAATGGCTGCAGGGACTATGTCCTGATCACCATGTCGTACCGTAGATTAATGCAAATGGAGCTGGAGCCAAAATACATAAACCAAAATATAAAATACAGAATCCAATCACTGGGTTCGCCAAAAATACAAAACACAGTTCTAATTCATATGTATTTTAAGTGTGAGAACGGATGGCTCAGAACACAACCCAACCGGAGAGGATACTCTGAGAGATCCATCTGAATAGGACGTATACTCTGAGAGATCACCTTTACAAGAATGATATCAGTAGTAGGATTGAGTGTTGGAGGAGATATTATCAGAGTATACGTCCTACTCAGATGGGTCTCTCACCGTTACTATTTTTTTCTGACAGCATGGTGGATGTGTTCCGTCAACAAATTTTTGCTCTGAGCCAAAACTTTGCCCCGGAGCTCAAGTGGACATCCTTCGTGTAAAGCTCGAGTGAGAGGTTTCTGACAGCATAGTGGTCTCCTTTGTCAAAGTATCCGTGCTCGTCCCACAACCAATATGGGACGAGCACGGATACTTTGACAAAGAAGACCATCATGCTGTCAGGAACCTCTCACTCGAGCTCTACACGAAGGATGTCCACTTGAGCTTCGGAGCAAAGTTTTGGCTCGGAGCAAGAATCTGTTGATGGAGCACATCCACCATGCTGTCAGAAAAAAATAGTAACGGTGAGAGACCCATCTGAGTAGGACGTATACTCTGATAATATCTCCTCCAACACTCAATCCCACTACTGATATCATTCTTGTAAAGGTGATCTCTCAGAGTATACGTCCTACTCAAATGGATCTCTCAGAGTATCCTCTCTGGTTGGTTGTCGTATCATCATTGCGGAGGGATGAGGGTCGGAGGACAGTCAACTTCATCTACGGCTATATAGTTTTTGTCTCGCCAGTCGAATGGCTGCAGGGACTATGTCCTGATCACCATGTCGTAGTCCAATACAATCCAGAGATTGACACAATACCAATTCATATATGTAGTCCAATACTGTCACGACCCGCACCCGCTAAAAGGGCACGTGACGCGACAACGCCCAGCCCTCACCGAAAAATTGGCGTGGAACGCTGTAGATTTTTCTACTTCTAACAGTTTATATATATAATAAAAACCTGTCGAGAATATGGTCAACTCCGAACGGAGGACAAGCAATGAATATATATACGAGTACTCAATCACGACTCTAAGATAACAAAGTAAAGACTGAAATGAAAAGACAACAAGACGATGAAATAATATATAACCTGTCAAGTCCAACATAAGAATATATACAGTCCAAGTCTCTAATACAGTCCATAATAATAACAGTCTCAAAAGTAGCTGGAGACAATGTCCAGTACAAAAGACCTACTCTAACTAAGTAATAGGTATGGTCTCGTCAGGCGGAGCTAAGCCCTGCTGGACCAAAGTCTCCAAGTCTATGTCCACTACGTCATCCGGACCGTAGTAGGTACAGTAGTCTCCCTCATCTGCATCTGTAATATTTTTAACATATCCTGTCAGGATGGAACGAGTATAATCCACTAACAACATTTCACAAGATATGACAAAAGCTATAATCTGTAAATAGAGAGTATATACAAGAAAATCATGGAATGTACATGTGAGAATCATGGCAAGGTAAGCTATAAACTAGAGCTAGAACAAGGCAAGTAAACTGATCATGGCATGTACAAGAATCAAGAATCATATATCTAGGTGTGTGAATACTAGCTACAACATGTGGCCGGCTTGGGTCTTGCACAAGGTCTACTGGCCTGGTTAATCATACGTGGAGTGTATGATTAACTCTCACAAGGTCTACAAGAGTAACAAGGTGGATAATGACGACATGTCTACACTAATACTCCCCGTCCCCGACTGGTAGAGTGGATCCAAACAAGACACGTCACGACGCGGGATTCTACGAGAAGGAAGCAAGTCTTCTCGAGAATCGGCATCCATGTACTGCACAAGAACTACAAGGGGGCTTGCACAAGACATACCAAGACAATAAGAAATAACACCTCATGTCGGGATCCATAAATACCAACCCGTGTGACCAATGTGTCGAGAACAAGCATATCTATACTAATTACATGGATTATATCAATCAGCATAAATTGGAAAAGTGTCAGAGAATGTACTCGCCTGAAATATGATATGGTACGTCAACCGGAGCAAATGCAGCGTCTCGAGGACCTATAGAGAACAAGACGTATCAATACTCAATCTAGGAAATAAAGTCAAGACAATTTAGACCCTATTAAGTCATTCTAGGTCAAGACGCATCAAACTAGACTGTACGAGGTCAACCTAAGTCATATTAGGTCTAGCTAGGTCATACTGGATCAATGCAAGTCAAACGGAATTAATCTATGTCAATTTGAGTCAACGGTTGACTTTTTGGTCAACCGGTCAACTCTGGTCAACCGTGGTCAACTGTAGTCAACCCTAGGTCAACTCTAGGTCACTAGTGACTAACAGTTGACTTTCGGTCAACTGCACAAGTCTAATGGAATTTGGGACTAAATTGGGTAAAGTGTTGACCCATAGTTGACTTTTGGCCTAAAAAGTCAACCGTGGTCAACCGGAGTCAAGACTAGGTCTAGAAGGCTATTTCTACCCATTACCAACCCATACCATCCATATCCAAGTCTATCTTGGACTTCGAAACTCATTTCTTGGCCATAGGCCAAATTCCTATTTTACCCTTAAAAAGGACAAAAATCCAACTTCGGCGATTAGCTAGTTAACCTACCTACGCTTGATATTTTGACCCGATCTTCCTAGGATAGTATGATACTAGCCTATACATATAAAATCTACCAAAATACCTAGGTACGTGGACATTCGGTCCATGATACGGCCCGTTGTCAAAATCTTGAATATTTCAAGATACGCACCGATACGGCGCGATACCGGCGCCCTACGACTCCGATTCCCACTCGGGAGCCTACTCGTAAAATCTAAATCACGTATTCTTGCCCCACGCCAAGTTTCAACTCAATCCGATACTCCGAGCTCCGTTTCGCCCTCTAACTCGGTTTTCCTCTTTTTCTATTCTAGCTTTCTTCCTATTCTTCTAACTTCTTCCAATCTTTTCTCTTAACCTCTAATTCTTTTCTAACTTCTCATTCCATAATCTTTTTCTACTCTTCTCTACGATTCTAACCATATATAATACATACATATATATATATCTATATATATACATATATGTATAGGTGAAAAGGGGGGTTAAATAGGCTTAAAGGGGAAAAAAGGGGGGAAGCTGCTGAAATCAGCAGCCTTGCTGCTGTAAACAGCAGCTCTAGCTGCTGCTACTGCTGTCCATTCTCTTCCTCTTCTTCTCTTCTTCATCTCTTCCTCCTCTCTACTTCTATCTCTCTATATATATATCTATATCTATATATCTATCTATATATATATATATATATATATATATATATATATATATATATATATATATATATATATATATATATACTCTATCATCCCTCCAACTCCACAAACACACACAACCACACACACTCTCACACCCTCACATGACACAAATACATATTTATACCTATAATTATATATACACATATATATATATATATTTATACATATATATATCTACATACCACTCAAACACACACACACACACTCACAAGCTCTCACCACCACTCTCATGACACACACACTATCACAATACCACCACCACCACCACTCTCTACACACACACACACAAATACATATATATATATATATAAATACATACACACATAGATATATATATATATATAAATACACACACACACTCTCTCTACCACACTAACACACACAAGCACACTCTTACACAACACCTCCCTCATGACAACACCACCACCACTCTCATCCCTCTACACACACATAATTTAAATATAAATATATAATACATCCACATATATATATACATACATATATATACCATTTAATATATATATAACCCCTAATAATTTCCTTAACCTAGATTTCTAGGGAACCCTATGAAAATTAGGGGCAAATTGTGGAGAATCTCCCCCTCTACAATAATGGTGAAGACAATAACCATGAATTTCGTGACTGGATTACCTAGATCCCCAGCTGGTCGAGATGCTATTTGGGTTATAGTTGACCGGCTTATGAAGGTGGCTCACTTTCTCCCGTTCAGAGTTGGTCAGTCGACGGCTCAACTAGCAGGAATGTATCTCCGGCAGATTGTCAAATTATACGGTGTGCCATTCAGTATTACCTCGGACCGAGATTTAAGATTTATGTCGTACTTTTAGCATAGCCTGCAAGAGAGTTTGGGAACTCGTCTCCAATTCAGTTCAGCATATCACCCGCAGATAGATAGTCAGTCGGAACGCACGATCCAGACTCTTGAAGACATGCTGAGATCTTGTACGCTCGACTTCGGTGGTTCGTGGAAAGATCATCTGCACCTGGTGGAGTTTTCGTACAATAATAGTTTCCAAGCTAGTATCCAGATGGCACCGTTCGAGGTACTGTATGGCAGGAAGTGAAGATCTCCGCTAGCTTGGGATGATGTTGGGGAGAGGCAGATGCTCGGTCCCGAAATGATTGCTCAGACCGTTGAAGTGGTTGGGAGAGTCAGGGATCATCTACGAGTTGCCCAAGATCGCCAGCGTCATTGGGCCGATTCTCATCGGCGTTCCCTTGAATTTTCTGTCGGCGACCATGTATTCCTGAGGATTTTGCCTAACCGTGGCGTCATTCGTTTTGGCGTACGGAGAAAGCATAGTCCTAGGTATATAGGGCCGTTCGATATTCTGGAGCGAGTAGGTGATGTGTCCTATCGTCTTGCTCTTCCGTCGTCGTTGCGTGAGGTACATGACGTATTTCATGTATCCCAACTGCGACGTATATTCTGGATCCGAGCCACATCCTTGATCATTCAGAATTGGTTGTTGGTACCAACCTTTCATATGCGGAGAGGCCCGTGTCTATATTGGACCGGAAAGATAAGACACTCAAGAACAAGACTATCAAGTTAGTCCGAGTTGCTTGGGGTCATCACTCTTTGGGTGAGTCAACGTGGGAGCGTGAGGATGATATCTGATCGCGATATCCCGACCTGTTTGATTCGTGAGATATAATGTCCTTCTTATGCCTTACACCCTTAGTTCCTTGCTTGAATGAATGATTGATTGTCTAGTTATAACTTGCTTGTGATTAGTATACCTTTCTCTTGTCCCTCTAGCCTCTTAATTAAATTCCGAGGACGAAATTTTTTTAAGGTGGGTAGAGTTGTAATACCTGTGATTCGTATTGCATATCTTGGTACACGTATACGTAATTTGACCCGTATTACATGTCTCTCTGCTTAATTTATTCTAGCATTTCATTGATTGATTTATTCTTGGGTTGGTTCGACTTGGTTTGGTTCATCATGAACCAAAGGTGAACCCTCCTACCTACCACCACCCTCCTTATTTAATCCATTCCCCTCATTCTCTCTCTTCATTACTTCTTCTTCTCCTCCATTACTTCTTCAATCACTAGGAGACTGAGAGAGAGAGCTTAGGCAAGTATAGCTTGCTTCATGGAGGAACTTCGTTTTTATTGTTCCATTCTCTTCCTCTCGAGATTCTAACACACTTTAATATTTGGCATTTCTAATTTCCATGGTTTAATTTGCGTCGATCTAAGTTTATTGTATTTTCGGATTTCTTGGGTTTTGATCTACTTAACATTGTTATTTCCAAGTTTATTGGTTCTATGCTGTAGAGAATTTTATTCTGCCCCATTTTGACCTATGGAAGATCGGATTTGGACTCTGGATGATGGAATTATGGAGCTTTGAAGTCAAGAACTTCATAGCTATTCTTCTCGGGTCAGTGGAGAAGAAGCACCGTCTCTCAGCCGCATGAAGACCGCATGGACCTTCATACGACAAGTTTTTTGGCCGCATGAACTACTACCCCCAGCAGCATAAAGCGTATCCAGCCGCATATAACTCCCTTTGAATCTAGCCACATGAACTTAAATATCCTGCTGCTGCATGGCTTGCCCTTGATTCGGCCGCATGAGATGGCTTTGGCCATTAAGCCGCATGAGCACCTCCTTTCCGCAGCCGCATAAGCTTGATTATACCCGCAGCCACATATGGTCTTGAATCTCAGCCGCATGAAGCTCCTGCACTTCCAGCCGCATAAGGCCTTGCCATCCCGCTGCCGCATGAGCCCCTCCTTTCCGCAGCCGCATAAGCTCGAATTCTCGCTGCCGCATGCGCCGCCCACTCCCAGCCGCATGAGCGTACAATCTCAGCCGCATAGGCGCACGTGTCTTCTGTCACATGACTCCTTCAATAGTCGTGCCCTTTTATTATTATTATTATTATTAAATTAAAATATCACCTTTATGCTTATAACATGTAAAATTCTGGCATAATTCCTGAACATGATAGTGGCCCGCCGTGGCGCACTCTTAACAAGTAAACTGACATGATATATCAGGACATGCTGTTACGACAGCTAGCCTGACATGACAAGTACGAATGACCTGGACACCGTGGACGATTGTGTTTGTACCAATAAACCAGTACTGTCTTGCATCATGTCTAGGATGGGGAACCGTGAGTACCACGGTCAGGGATACCTACAGTAATTGACTAAGGCTAATAAACTAGAATAATTTAGTAGACATGAAGAGATTCCCAGCTACAGGCAATCCCATTATCTGGGCGCATTCAGTGGACTTGTAGCCTACCGACGAGTAGGGCACATTTCCAACACACAGTCATGTGGTCTACCCTTCATAAATGGACATTCGACCCAGATAATCGGATGGTCTGCAGGACTTGTGGCTGTTGAGATATTCTCATTGCATCTTGCTAGTAACTAGGCCTGTGATAACCCTAGTTAGTTAAAAGTATCAAGCCGTACTCTTGATTGGCCGTGATTGATTGGATGGATTTTATTCCAACTTATTCTTATCCTGATTCTGTACAAGATTGTGACATAACATGATTATTGATGCTTTTCTTAACAATAAATGATCAGGGGTCCAGTTCTGTTCAGGCGAAGGGTTACAACCCTGGTCCTTATTTGGTTTAACGGTTGTAACCTGGCTCCCGGAGCAGTTCTGTGTTCTCTTTTCGTTTATTGTCTTAGTGTACCCCATGCCATGCTCGTCATGTTTTACTTCACTTCAACAGTATGATTTATTACTTATGCTGGCCTTAACAATAAAGATTAGGGGTCCAGTTCTGTTCAAATGAAGGGTTACAACTCCGGTCCTTGTTTGGTTTAAGGATTGTAACCTGGCTCCCGGAGCAGTTCTATGTTCTCTTTTCGTTTATTGTCTTTACTGTACCAATAGTATTTGAGACGAATTTCTATTCAGGTGAAGGGTTACAACCTCGATTCTTGTTTGGTTTAATGATTGTGACCTGGCTACTTGAATGGTTTTCTCGTACTCAGTTTACTGTGGTTATCCCTATTATCATCAGTTCTTTATTTATTATCTTTTATATTCTATTGTGTTATGCTGGTTTTAGTTCCTAAGTGAGGCCTCATTTGTGGCACTTGCTTTTTCTGGGGTCTGACCCAGCTGGTTTTGTATGGCTAGATACCGGAGCAGCTCCAGAGGATCTACCTACCTTCCAGCCAGATGGTGACCACCAGGCGTAACCCTGGCAACGAGTGGGTTTCTTTTTGTTCTTCCACTTTATTATAAAAATTATTCTTTTGAGGCGTTTAGCCGACGAGCACTTGTTAGCTCGGTTGTACCTTTATTTACTGTCTACCTACGTGCTGTGACATGACTAACAGATCCTAGGGTTGATCATGTATGACTAAACTCTTCGTAAATGGATGAAGACACCATATTACATGACTTGTATTTCTTGCCCCTTTTGCTTTGGAAGACACCACCCCCTGCATCATTTCTTGCATAAGGTCTGGATGGACCCACATGATCTCACCACGTTCTGTCGTAAGTGGCACCAAAGTTGATGTTGAGTCGTGAGCTGGCGGTAGGTTGACGACTTCCATTACTGCCTTGAAGATTGGGACTACACCGTCTGGAACTTCCGTGGGAGGAAAGTTACCAAATTGAAGAGAGATCATGTTAGAAGACACGACCTTGTCTTCAGCTTTAAGGTTGATAACTTGGCTGTCGATAAGCTATTGTATCTTCTTCTTCAAGATGATGTAATCCTTGGTAGAATGGTACACGTACTGGTGATAAAGATAGTACTTGGGGTCGTTGAGTTGGTTTGCCTCCTCAGGACGTCGAGGTGGAGGCAATGCCAGTTTATTACCCTTCATCAATGTGTGAAAAATGGTAATAACATCATCTTCGTCAAAGAAGAAAGTCTCCTTGGATCTGTCAGGAGCGCCCTGAGAATTGGAAGCTTCTTTGGAAGTGTCGACCTTCAAGACTTCTTTTCCTTTACCCCCATGGATAGGGATAGTTTGGAGGTTTTTATCTTTGTCTTCAGATTTGGGTGTCTTCAACCCCAGTAGTTCCAAATTAGGAACGTCATTTTCAGCAGCATCAGCGGCCCCGATGAAAGTGGCCATGTATTATACTTATGTATATTTGCCATTGATTATCAAAGAACAGAACAGTTTTATGGGAGGACTAAACTTTAATTCATAATTACAAACTCGCTCGTACAAGGAGAGCCTAGGAACAAAACCTAGGAAAAGCAATCTAAATACAATTGTTTAATTTGGATTCTGGGGGGCGACGGTAGAGGCTCAGAAAAGTGTTATCAACTCTGCCTTACTCCTTGGACGATCGAATGCAACCTCGGCTCCGGCGAAGAAATGCTCTGTGTGTATCTCTCTGTGTCTCTGTGTGTGTACTAGTCTGTATGCTGGAGACATTGCAAAGGAATGACACCTTGCTATTTATAGGAATTTGCAAAGAGTGGGGGTACAACCACGTGGCAAATTTTGGGCCACATGCTTGTAACTGTGTCTTGAGAAGTGGGCAGCTGGAGATTGGTTAAGATTGATCATGATCTGTTTGTTGCATAAATCTGATCTGTCAAGACTTAGTCAATTTCTGCTACGTGTCCCAACTGCAACTCTATGGCGAGCCGCATGAACGATGAATCCTGGTTGAGCCGCATGAAGGACTGTCCTACAGCCGAGCCACATGAAGAGTGTCTCATGACCGAGCCGCATGAGAGTGGTCTCATGATCGAGCCGCGTGAGAAGGGTCTCATGACCGAGCCGCATGAGAGTATCCCATGACCGAGCCGCATGAGAGTGGTCTCATGACCGAGCCGTATGAGGTATGCTTCCTGACTGAGCCGTATGGAGACGTCTCATGACCGAGCTGCGTGAAGTATGCTTCATGACTGAGCCATATGGAGACGTCTCATGGCCGAACCTCATGAGAGACGTCTCATGACCGAGCCGCATGAGGTATGCTTCCTGACTGAGCCGCATGAGAGACATCTCATGACCGAGCCGCATGAGAGACGTCTCATGACCGAGCCGCATGAAGTATGCTTCATGACTGAGCCGCATAGAGATGTCTTATGGCCGAACCACATGAGAGACGTCTCATGACCGAGCCGCATGAGGTATGCTTACTGACTGAGCCGCATGAGAGACATCTCATGACCGAGCCGCATGAGAGACGTCTCGTGACCGAGCCGCATGAGAGACGCCTCATGACCGAGCCGTATGAGGTATGCTTCATGACTGAGCCGCATGAGAGACGTCTCATGACCGAGCCGCATGAAGAGTCTTCTTTGGAACTGTGCACTGTGCTGTATATCATGATAATTTTCTTATTTTTTAGGAGCATATCACGTCTTTTCTTTATGTCAGAGCCATCATTTCTGTCAGAGTTGTCGCCTTTATGTTAAAGCAATTATGGCCAGATGTTCAGTCTTTCTTCAAACCGCATAAGGCCGCATGAACCTTTCTGAGCCGCATGAAGGTTTCTGAACCGCATGAAGCTTCTGGACCGCATGAAGTTTCTGAGCTGCATGAAGTTTCTGAATCGCATGAAGCTTCTGAACCGCATGAAGCTTCTAGGACGCATGAAGTTTCTGGGCCGCATGACGTTTCTGAGCCGTATGAAGTTTCTGAACTGCATGAAGCTTCCTCGGTTTTGTGAGCCGTATGAAGATTCCTGGGTTTTGAGCCGCATGAAGCTTCATGTTGATTTTTGGGCTGCATAGCAAATCCTATTCTTTTCCATGGATAATTTCGAGCCGCATGGAACCATCATTTTGGGACTATCATATATGCTTCCTGATCTGAGGCTAGTAGGAAGACTTTTGAGAACCATCCTGTCCGTTTTCCGCTGGGGGCTGGACACGGGCGGTTCTGTACAACTTTCCATCAGAGGCCCGCATGACAGTTAGCGGGACTCTCTGATGGTCAGTGGTTTGGACAGTTGACTGGGCTTGTTGAGCCCGCACAGCCCTAGACTTCTTCGACTTAGCACCCGAAGGTGCATGGTAGGAAGTGTCCAAGTTGGAAGGAGGGAAGGGAAGTTGGTGCCCTTTTCAAGGAGGCAAGGGGCTCTATTTATAGAATGGAGTGAGCCATTTCTTCTTCTCATTTCCGATGTGGAACTGGAAGCAATATTTTCTATGCTTTTACAGGACCCCCTTCAAAGTTTTTAAATTGCAAATTTGGAATACTTTGAATAAGGAGCATGGAAAGTCGAGCTGTTTAGGTGTGGTAATCCTATCTGAGGTAGCATGGACGTGATAGGTTTGGGTACTTCCGCTGGAGATTTTATGTGGACTTATCATCCTTGGCGTACCTTGGTTTTAAGTACAGATAATAAGTTGAGAAAGGGAACCAACATATTTACTCAGAGGTGATATGGACGTGGTGAATATGAGGTTGATGGTAGAGCTTTCCTACTCAGAGGTGATATGGACATGGTAGGAGTGAACTCGAATGAGGATACATAGAACAACTCAGAGGTAATATGGACGTGGAAGTTTTATGTAATGGGTAACGAATGCCACGGAACAACTGGGTTCCAGAAGCATATGATTGTGAAAAAGGAGTGCATGTGCTAGAGGACCTAATACGATATTTGTGGTCAACAGAGGACATTTGTGGACCTATTATCCTTTTTGTGTACTGGTGGTGCGAGTAAGGATAATAAGTGGAGAGAAAACTAACATATTTACTCAGAGATAATGAGGACGTGATAAATATGGGTCTAAAGTAGAGCCTTCCTACTCTAGAGGTAATAAGGACATGGTAGGAGTGGGCATAATGAGGATACACAGAACAACTCAGAGGTGCTATCAACGTGAAAGTTCTATGTATTGGGTGAAAGAATGCTATGGAACAGCTGGGCTCCAAAAGCATGATGATGAGGAAAGATGTGGATGTACTAGGGGACCTAGTACGACATTTGTGGTCAGTTACGGACATTTGTGGTCAACTGTGGACATCTGTGGTCAACTGTGGACATTTGTGGTCAACTGTGGACATTTGTGGTCAACTGTGGACATTTGTGGGCCTATTACCCTGGTTTTGGATACAGGTAATAAGTTAAAAGAAAACCAACGTACTTACTCAGAGGTGATGAGGACGTGGTAAGTATGAGAGTTTTACCACGGAGTCTTCCTACTCAGAGGTAATGAGGACGTGGCAGGAGTGGACTTAACGAAGGATACATAGAACAACTCAGAGGTAATATGGACGTGAAAGTTCTATGTAGGGGTGATTTGTTTTTGATGGAAGAGAAACAACTCAGAGGTGACATCGACGTGGTTGTTTCAAGAATTTTGTGGACCTATTACCCTTTTTGTGCACTGGTAGTACGAGTAATAGATTTGAATGATATTTTGTGGATCTACTACTCATTGGTACACCGATGGTGTGAGTAATAGATTAGGATAACTTTTATGGACCTATTACCCTTCTGTGCACCGGTGGTGCGGGCAATAGATTTTGTGGCAAATTCTTGGCAGTAGAAAAGCTATGACCAGGGGGTACATAGATATGACCAAGAGAATTCATTGGGAGTAATCAGAGAGTAAGTTCAGTGGTATCTGAGGGTACGTAACTCAACAATCTGGGAGATTTGAAGTCGGAGTGTAAGTTCAGCGATACTGCGGGTATATGACTCACAATCGAGAGATAATTGGAAGGTGTCGTTTAGACATAGTACTTCTTGAGGAACTTGCCATTGTATATGTTGGTATTAGGGCATTTGCCCTTATCCTCTCCATCCATGATATGCAGCCCCAGTTGGCGAGCCTTCTTCAATTTTGCTTCTGCGTTGGTGGCGCTGATGATGAAGGCCTTCCAGTCTTTAAATTGATCTTCGCCCATCCAGAGGCTGATTGTAGGAGCAGCCTCTTTTGGCAAATCTCAATTAAAGAAGAGTCCGGATTACCAGAGGGCAATTTCGTCACGGTTTGGCGACCGCTCGATGTAATTCCTTGTCAGCTCCTTCTCTCCTTGAACAACGTCCATGAGGGTTGACATGGTCACATCTTGTCCCACCTCATAGAACCTCTCCAAGAATATATTTGAAGCCGGCGAAAGAATGGATGCAGTTGTCTGGTAAGTTGCGGTACCAGTCGAATGCGACTCCCTCCAATCTCCAACGAACAATCGTGTAAGGATGGCGTCGTCATGCAACAGATGATCTGTTGTGACCTCAAAGTAGGTCACGTATCGGCTTGCAGATGTCTTTCCGTCGTAAGGGTTGATGTTGAATGGCTTGTACCGTGGAGGGAAGGGAACATCTCTCCATGCAGCGGGATACGGCTGTCGTATCCTGAGGTCCTGAAAGTTTTCTCGAGCGTAAAACATTCTCCAAAGCTCTGGACTTCTTCCTCGCCTCCATGGCCTCTTCTGCAGCAATGGGAGCTGACATTTCGGGTGGATTGTCGCCCGGGGTTGGTGCGGTTGTGTTTGAGTCCGTATTGACAGCGGAACCCAAGCTTGTTTGGCCCGGTGTCCTTCCTTGGAGAGCCGGTAGGGCCGCCTTGATCTCGTCCACCGACTTAACCAAGGTATGAAGTATGGCCTCAAGAGTGTCGAGGCATGCCGATCACTGGGACCGTCTTGGTCATTCTCAGTCATAAATACTGTTCTTTACACGTAGAACAGTGGAAGGAACTGTGGAGGATGTGCTCTCCGAATTATACCCCCGAATGGAGAAGTCGTCGGGATATGTAGGAATGTTCTCCTCCGGTTCGAACTTGGAAGAAGTGCTACCCTACATAGGAGGTTGCTTCATCTTGGCACCCATGGACGTTTCCAGGGGTGTCTAGTTCTGTTGCATCTTGGGGGGATTGTCCCCGGGTTAATCTTCTTGGAACACCGGATTGTTATGGATGTTTCGGGGAGTGCTACCCCTGCTCCGGCTACCCCAGGGATGTAGATGACGAACCTCTAAGTATTGAAGTTTTCATCTTTGAGCTGGTGCCTTGATAAACTCCTCCTGCGGTGGTTGTGAACAACCGCTTGGATGAAAGTTTCTTAGCCGGCCAGTTGAGATCATCGGGCCGGGAGACATCTACTTTCTTCCCTCCCTTGCTGGTAGGGACTTTTCGGGTAGAATTTAAGAGGCGAAAGGAAGTACCTCGTCTCCCGAGCTTTGTTCTAAGACCGGTCCTGGCTGCTGCAGTCGTTGGAAGACGGACTGCCGGTCCTCTTGTACTGCTGTCTTGTTGCAGCAGCAGTTGACAATGACTTGAGTGCAGTGATGTCCATGGAAGGACTCTCTGCACACCAAGGTTCTTCTTTTTTCTTGCGCTTGTGAAGGATCATATCACGCAAGTTGAGTGTATCTCGAGCAACCTTACACTCATTTTGTGGGCCCGGGAGTCCCGAGCACACGAGTGTGTTGGCATCATGTTTGCTCCGTGACGTGGGGCTAGTAAAAGTACTTGCCCCTGATCATTGTTGGGAGACACTTGAGGACTACCCTGTCCGTTGGCCGCCGGGGGCTGGACACGGGTAGTTTTGTACAACTTTCCATCAGAGGCCGCGTAACAGTCAGCGGGGCTCCCTGATGGTCAGAAGTTGGGACAGCTGACTGAGCTCGACGAGCCCGTGCTGTCTTAGATTCTCTCTCTTTAGCACCCAAGGGCGCGTAGTAGGAAGAATCCAAGCTATGCCGCACAGAGTCTGGCACATCTTCCTGGGAGCATCGAGGTCGGGATCGTATGACAGGAGGTCGAAGACTGAGCCCGAGCCGCATATGATAGATGGTCTACGGTTGGATGCCGCATAAGCCATCTCCCTGCAGCTGGGCTTGGCGTCGCATAAGCATGCTGCATGCGGCTGGGATAGGTGGCCGCATGAGCGGTCTGCATGTGGCTGAGATTAGCAGCCGCATGAGCTTTCTGTATGCGGCTGGAGGTCGTGGTCATGAGCCTTCTCCATGCGGCTGGGATTGGTAGCCGCATGAGTCTTCTCCATGCGGCTGAGATTGGTGGCCGCATGAGCCTTCATACGGCTGGCGCTCTTATGCGGCTTCTTCTTGGACCGCACAGAGTTCCCATTTGCTCCCGTAAGTCCAACATCGTAGTGCTTTCCTTTGCCAGACTTGGGACAACAGGGTCCTCTGCGGCCTGAAGTGGGGCCGCATATGAGTCTTCTCCGCCGTCTTGGGCAGCAGAGACACTTCTTCCAGAGCTTGGGGAGGAGCAGCAGTTTTGGGCCTCCACTCTGGGCCTTCTTGTGCCGGCTCGCTTCTGGACCGGGCTAGCACTCCCGTCAGAGAGCATCTCTTCAAACGCTTGCTGGTCGAAGCAAACAACCAGCATCTGTTGCATGGAGCCGAGCTTGGCTGCGTCCGATTGCGACCAACTTCTCAGCAGTGGAGAAGTTAGTCCCCAGCAGAGTCGCCATCGTGTTTGCCATTGATTATCAAAGAACAGAACAGTTTTATGGGAGGACTGAACTTTAATTCACAATTACAAACTCGCTCGTACAAAGAGAGCTTAGGAACGAAACCTAAGAAAAGTAATCTAAGTACAATTGTTTAATTTGGATTCTGGGGGTGACGGTAGAGGCTCGAAAAAGTGTTATCAACTTCCTTACTCCTTGGACGATCGAACGCAACCTCGGCTCCGGCGAAGAAATGCTCTGTGTGTATCTCTCTGCGTCTTGTGTGTGTGCTAGCCTGTATGCTGGAGACTTTCCAAGGGAATGACACCTTGCTAATTATAGGAATTTGCGAGGAGTAGGGGTACAGCCACATGGCAAATTTCGGCCACATGCTTGTAACTGTGTCTTGAGAAGTGGGCAGCTGGGGATTGGTTAAGATTGATCATGATCTGTTTATTGCATAAATATGAACTGTCAAGACTTGGTCAATTTCTGCCACGTATCCCAACTGCCACTCTATGGCGAGCCGCATGAACGATGCATCCTGGTTGAGCCGCATGAAGGACTGTCCTACAGCCGAACCGTATGAAGAGTGTCACATGACCGAGCTGCATGAGAGTAGTCTTATGACCGAGCTGCATGAGAGTGGTATCATGACAGAGCCGCATGAGAGTGTCTCATGACCGAGCCGCATGAGAGTGGTCTCATGACGGGCCGTGAGGTATGCTTCCTGACTGAGCCGTATGGAGACGTCTCATGACCAAGCCGCATGAAGTATGCTTCATGACTGAGCCGCATGGAGACGTCTCATGGCCGAACCGCATGAGAGACGTCTCATGACCGAGCCGCATGACGTATGCTTCCTGACTGAGCTGCATGGGAGACATCTCATGACCGAGCTGCATGAGAGACGTCTCATGATCGAGCCGCATGAAGTATGCTTCATGACTGAGCCGCATGGAGACGTCTCATGGCCGAACCGCATGAGAACGTCTCATGACCGAGCCGCATGAGGTATGCTTTCTGACTGAGCCGCATGAGAGACATCTCATGACCGAGCCGCATGAGAGACATCTCATGACCGAGCCGCATGAGAGACGTCTCATGATCGAGCTGCATGAAGACGTCTCATGACCGAGCCGTATAAGATATGCTTCATGACTGAGCCGTATGAGAGACGTCTCATGACCGAGCCGCATGAAGAGTCTTCTTTGGAACTGTGTACTGTGCTGGATATCATGATAATTTTCTCGTCTTTTTAGGAGCATGTCACGTCTCTTCTTTATGTCAGAGCCATCATTTCTGTCAGAGTTGTTGCCTTTATGTCAGAGCAATTATGGCCAGCTATTTAGTCTTTCTTCAAACCGCATAAGGCCGTATGAACCTTTCTGAGCCGCATGAAGGTTTCTGAACCGCATGAAGCTTCTGGACCGCATGAAGTTTCTGAGCCGCATGAAGTTTCTGAACCGCATGAAGCTTCTGAACCGCATGAAGCTTCTGGGCCGCATGAAGTTTCTGGGCCGCATGACGTTTCTAAGCCGCATGAAGTTTCTGAACCGTATGAAGCTTCCTGGGTTTTGTGAGCCGCATGAAGATTCCTGAGTTTTGAGCCGCATGAAGCTTATGTTGATTTTCGGGCCGCATAGCAAATCCATTCTTTTCCATGGATATTTCGAGCCGCATGGAACCATCATTTTGGGACTATCATATATGCTCCCTGATTAGGCTAATAGGGAGACTTTTGAGAACCACCATGTCCGTTTTCCGCTGGGGGCTGGACACGGGCGGTTCTGTACAACTTTCCATCAGAGCCCGCATGACAGTTAGCGAGACTCTCTGATGGTCAGTAGTTTGGACAGTTGACTGGCTTGTTGAGCCCGTACTGTCCTAGACTTCTTCGACTTAGCACCGAAGTGCGTGGTAGGAAGAGTCCAAGTTGGAAGGAGGAAGGAAAATTGGTGCCCTTTTCAAAGGAGGCAGGGGGCTCTATTTATAGAATGGTGTGAGCCCTTCTTCTCCTTTCCGATGTGGGACTAAAAGCAATATTTTCTATGCTTCTATAATGTATACCCAGACAAAATTTCTGTAGGAAGGAAGTTATGCCGACAAGTATCCATAAGCTCCGAGTCTGGTATACCGAAAGACATCTTCAAGGCTAGTCGCCTGAAGCGTTCGATAAATGTAATAACGGACTCACTATTCCTCTGCTTGGTCTCGATAAGGGTGGACATACTAACATGCATGCCACTCGCATAAAACCTCTTGAGGAATAACCTTCCAAGTCTTTGAAGGAGTTAATGCAACAGTCAGGCAGACTGCAGAACCATTCAAAAGCTACCCTCTGCAAGGTGCTGATAAATAGCTTTGACAAGAACGTATCATCTCTTGGTAAGTGCAGCGTCTGTGTGTTGAAGTATGTCATGTGTTGGCAAGGAGAAGTCATCCCGTCAAAAGAATTTAGCGTCAATGGCTGGTAGATAGGAGGACAAGTGGCATTCACCCATTCAGGAGGATAAGGTTGAGATATCCCCATCTTCTGAAGCTCGTCTTTGTGTGAGATGGTATCGACGTGGCCGCATGCTTCGGTGCAAGACTGATCATGGATGTTGACCGAGTCGGGGAGCTGTCCTGACTTGGGTGCATAATGTGGGAAGATGACTATGCGCCCCCTTCTGGAGGAGCCATGTGGGCGCTTAGAAATTACTGCACATGGGGCGCATATGGGCGTATGGAGATGCACAGTTGGGTGCATACCACTCTCTTGTGTGGGAGCATATCTTGCTTCTTGACTTGGGCGCATAGTCGTTCCCGACTTGGGCGCATAGCCACCTCTGGGTTGGGCGTATAATGCTAAAAATTTTACGCTTCTGCAGAAATATGCTCATCTATCTTTTTAAATAGAATGAAATGTTTGAGAAGTTCAGGGACTTCAAAGTTGAAGATGAGCGTCAAACCGAAAAATAACTTAAAAGACTAAGAAGTGATCAATACAGAGAGTATTCTCTTGAATTTGCGTCATTATGCAAAGAATATAGAATTATCAATGAGACAACAACTCCATACTCTCTTGAATCCAATAGAATTGAAAAAAGGAAGAACATGACGTTGGCAGAGATGTGAATTCTATTTTATTGACTATGGGTCTTCCAAAATACTTTTGGGAAAAAGTTGTGCTTACGACTTACCTTTATTCTAATATAGTACCATTCACAACTTCAGACATTATCTTCAAAAAATATAGTTCAAGGTCAGATCCAACTAAATACCATTCGAGTGTGGGGGTGCCTGTCATGCCCCGACCCGGAATCACCCGAATCATCGTCCTCGCAAGGGGTGTGATGCCGTACGAGCCTGAGATGCGCTCGTGCAAGACAAGATGACAAGTTCTCAAATGGTTATCTTTTGATTAGATATTAACAACGAAAGAAAAACAGAGTATACGAAACAATTCTCTTTATTGATATTCGAAACTGAGATTACAAAGGCTTTCGATAGCCTAACAATATATATGCCAGATTGGCTACAACACTCAGGTTCTCTCTTGCCCATAAAGGATTTCACCGTTCCATACATTATGCCTTTTATATCTCGGCCGATCAATCCTGTTGCATGTCCGAGCGTCAAACGATCGCACGCTTCAATACGCTTCGACATTCCAAGCCTCAATGCGTTCAAGTGTAACGCCCCAGTCCCAAAATACGTAGGACTAAGTACGTAGACATGCCAGCTGTACTATACGAAGAATACACCAATATATGGTAATCCCGTATTAGTACATAAGCTGTAATAGTAGTACATGATAAGCCACAATAATATAACAAAATCTCATCCACAGCTCAACACAGAGATTATAATAAGTCCACTAAAATAAGAAAATGATGATATCAAAATATAGCCGGGTAGACATTCCAACCCAAACAGCTATGGAAAATAGTCTCAACTAAATGGAGTCCAACCTCCTCAAACAGCAAGAAAGAATGATAAAAAGAAGTCCTATACATGGTCTCAGATAGTAAAGAATAAAACTAAGTATGAGCGGGAGAGGCCTCGTCACCGATGTATGCTGGATCCAATGCGGCACCGTACTCCTCTGGATAGTCCTGCTCGTCTAATCCTGGAGAGATCACCAGGTCCTCAGAGGGACGTAACAAGATACAGAAAACATGCCAAGTAACTGAATGTATAAAATAAAATATGCAGCTATAACTCTACAGGATCTCCTAACCGTCTTGTGAGATGCACTTTGAGGACAACGTTCTACGCAGGGGCTGTAGGATCAGCAGAATAATAAGAGTGGCAGTAAGTAGCGCTCATCCGAGACGCTATCGGCCGGGACAGAAAGTAGTACTCGTACGAGTCACTCTCGGCCCCAAAGTGTGCAAAAATAAATGTAGCCCCTACGCTAGTAGCTGTCCCCTTCCCCCAACTGCTCATGTCCAAGATGTATCCACAGCCTGTCCAGTTGGCAACTGCTACGGCTTCTAACTCAACGCACTAGTAGCAGTACCTCCTAACCGTCGCACGTCCCGTACGTATCGATG
Source organism: Iris pallida (assembly GCA_029216955.1). Taxonomy (NCBI): domain Eukaryota; kingdom Viridiplantae; phylum Streptophyta; class Magnoliopsida; order Asparagales; family Iridaceae; genus Iris; species Iris pallida. The sequence continues at coordinate 49,326 of JANAVB010026961.1, read as the reverse complement.
GACAGTCGAGTACGCAGGTCCGTGTCCTATATAACTCACTCATCACGTGATACACATGTGTCAAGGCCATAGGGATATGAAAATATCCCACATACTCATAGGGTAGTCAACTGACACAAGGTCGACATGCAACTAAAGACATAAATAAATATAGTCGCATGCACCCAAGTGTGACTTGGACGTCTAATAGAAACAAAATGACAAATAAGAGAAAAATATGCAAAAATAAATATACTGAAAATAAATGAGCACAATCAGAATCTATGGCAAGGTATATTTGCCTGCGGTGCGAGAAAGGCAATCTAGAGTAGCAAGTGTCAGCACCAAAACTCACAAATCACAGATGACTCTAAACGCTGAAATAAACATAAAAAATGATCTCGGTGAAGAAGATATAACTAGAAAATGCCTGTCCAAAAGTCTAATTCTGGAACAGGGGCAAAATCGTAATTTCGGGTCAAAACGATGTCTACCGTTGGACCCGCTTTGCACCGAAATGCGTGCCAAAGTCTATGGTCTCTGAAGTCGTCAAACTACATGTCTACAAATTTAGTTTGAGGAGAGGAACTCAATGGTATGTCCAGTTTTTGATTCCGATGAGCCGTGTACAAATTCGCCCGTTTGAGTGGGTCGCGACGGGCCCGCCAAAAAGGGGTTCCGATTCGACCTTCTCAGAATCGAACCAAACTTGGCATGAAGGACCAAAATTTTGATCCGGACCTGTTGGCACAAGTTTCGTCTCGATTCGACGACTGTACACGAAGTTATGGGCAAGTTTGCAAAACACCGATACGGGGGGTATCTCGACGGATACGCGTTGATTTCGTCGCGCATACGCGACGAAACTGAGTTCCGTCAGTTTCCACACGTCAGCAACGTCCATACGCGCCTTTCGATGCGTATAACGCGCGACCACGTCGCCCAGTTTGTCGGGGCGTACGTCGTATCGTGGAAATTTTCTGAAATTAACACTTTAGAAAACAGTTTTTTGCCCAACTTTAACGCTGATTTAGTTCTTGCACAGAAAACGAAATTCAGATCTACACAATGCATTTTAATCGTGGTTATGTCTTCTCATATGTGATCTATTATTTTCTACAATTCTTTACTACACAGCAAGAAAATTGGCCGACAAGTTGTCGTTTTAAAACAGTTTTTAGTATTACAAAAAACAGGTTTTTCTTCAACTTCGTCTCGATTTTCGAGCAAGTCGATGGGTTGTTTCAAAATCACCTGGAGGATCTCGAAGAGGGTCAAGTCTACTTTCCAAAAAATTTACGGATCGAAAATCGGTGCTACGAGTAAAAAGTTACGTCGTAGGGAAGTAGGGTACCTTGAGTGGGAAAACTGCTCCGTGGGTGACGAGGGGCTGACTTCCGATAGTCTGTTCGTCGCGCACAAAGCTCCATCGCTGGTGAAAAGAACTTGTAGGCAAGAGGGTATGATCAGCAGCAACTTTCGTTTTGGAAGTCTAGGGTTTTGAGGTTTGTGAAAAAAGATGTATTTATAACAACTTTGACTAAAACCTACTACTAATAGGTTTCGAACTAAAAAATCCCACGGTTTGGACTATTACGCGAGCTTGCTGCTGAAAGCAGCAAGCAAAAAAAATGGGGCCCGCCACTTTAGGTGGGTGGGTGGCCTAATACTTTTTTTTCTTTTTCTTTTCTTTTCCATTTGCTCTATACTTGCTACTGTGTTGTGGTCGGTCTGGGACCGACCACCTAAGTTTTTTTTTTAATATATATATATATATATATATATATATATATATATTATATTTATATATAAACACAAGAAAAATTCAAAAATTCTTAATTAAGTAACAAAAAAATTTTTTAACTAAGGTAGGCTATATTTATTAGTATTAAAATATCAAGCTCACAAACATACACATATTATATACATCTATAATTACGTACATATACCAAATAACTCAAAAAATATAGAAAAATAATTTTTAAAGCATTAAAATAATTAGAAAATATTGGGGTTTTACATCCTACCCAACTTGAAGAAAATTTCGTCCTCGAAATTAAACTAAGGTCGAGGGATCAAATGCAATACAGGAAATTGATAATAATTAAAAAAAGCTTTAATGCAAGACATACCTTCGTCTTCGAACAAATGCGGGTAGCGATTTCGGATGTCGTCCTCGCGCCTCCAAGTAGACTCCCCTGGCGAGTGATGCTTCCATGCCACGCGAACCAATGGAATAGATTGATTCCGCAACACCTTCACTCGGCGATCGAGGATACCTACTGGTTCTCTTCGTACGACAAGCTCGGTCCAACTGTGATCTCGGAGTGGTCAAGCACATGATTGCTGTCCGCCACGTACCTCCTCAGCTGAGATACATGGAATACGTCATGCACTCCCTCCAGCGACGGTGGCAAGGCCAATCTATAAGCAACCTCTCCAACACGTTCCAAGACATCGAAAGGCCCGATGTACCTTGGACTCAACTTGCCACGTCCTCCGAATCGAATCTTGCCTCTAGTGGGGATATCTTCAAGAACACATGGTCGCCATCTTTGAACTCCAAAGGTCGACGACGATTATCTGCACACTGCTTCTGACGATCCTGCGCTGTTCGCAGGTGGCCTTGGATCTTCTTCACTGTCTCCACTATGCTCAAGACTAACTCGGAACCCAATAGGCTGTCGCTCCCCTATGTCGCTCCAACAAACAGGAGACCGACACTTCCTACCATACAATGCTTCAAACGGAGCCATCTGAATGCTCGCTTGATAGCTATTGTTGTAGGAAAACTTAACAAGATGCAGATGGTCCTCCCACGAACCGCCAAAGTCAAGCATGCACGCTCTCAACATATCCTCTAGCATCTGAATGGTACGCTCCGACTGGCCGTCTGTCTGCGGATGGTATGATGTGCTAAACTTTAATCGGGTGCCCAAACTCTCTTGCATGCTCCTAAAAGTGCGAGGTAAATCTCGAGTCACGGTCCGACATAATACTAACAGACACACCATGCAATCTCACAATGCTCCATATACATCTCTGCCAATACCTCTATCGACTGGCCCACTCTAAAAGGTAAGAAATGGGCTGACTTCGTAAGTCTATCAACAATCACCCACACTGCGTCACGTCCTCTAGGACTGCGAGGAAAACCCGTGACGAAATCCATAGTAATGTGCTCCCACTTCCACTCGGGAATGGTAGCGGCTGCAACAGTCTAGCTGTCCTCTGGTGCTCTGCCTTCACTTGTTGACATACCAAGCATTTGGCAACAAAACGAGCTATCTCGCTTCATTCCATGCCACCAATAATATGTCGTAAGTCACGGTACATCTTGGTTCCTCCGGGATGAATAGAATAAGTCGAGCTGTGAGCCTCTGCCATCAGCTCCTGCCGCAACTCTCCATTGGGAACATAAAGGCGATCACCACATGCAATGTCCCATCGGGGTGGATCCTCAACCCCGTCTTCTCTCCTACTTGGTCCTCTCCCTGAGCCTCGAAATCTAGCATCATTAGGCAATGCTGCCCTGATGCGCTCTACCAATGATGATTGTACTTGGAGGTTGGCTAATACGCCATCGGCTCCAGGCAATACTACCTCAATACCAAGCTGCTCCAAGTCTCTAATCAACTCCCTCTGTGTAGTCAAAAAGTGTTCCATGGGCTTACGGCTTAATCGTCTGCCACGACATTAGCCTTGCCCGGATGATAATGTAGCTCGATCTCATAATCCTTCATCAACTCAACCAACGTCGCTGTCGCGTATTCAACTCTTTTTGTGTGAATACGTACTTGAGGCTCTTATGATCAGTGTAGATATCAACCTTCTCGCCGTACAAGTAGTCTCCATAACTTCAAAGCAAAGATAACCGCTGCAAGCTCTAGATCGTGGGTCGGGTAATTCTTCTCGTGCACCCTCAACTGTCGCGATGCATATGCTACTACCCGACCGTGCTGCATCAATACACATCCTAATCCTCTCCCGGATGCGTCACTGTAGATCACAAATCCTCCGGGCCCGATGGTAGTGTCAAGATCGGTGCTGTGGTCAATCGCTTCTTCAACTCATCAAATGCGGCTTGACACTCATCTGTCCATATAAACTCCTGATCCTTGCAAGTTAATCGAGTCATTGGCCCCGCTATTCGAGAGAAATCTTCTACGAACCTTCGTAGTAACCCGCAAGTCCGAGGAAACTTCTCACCTCAGTAGCTGATGGAGCGGGCCATGATTCGACTGCTGTGATCTTCTCTGGATCCACTGATATACCAGCACCCGTAACAATATGACCGAGAAAATACCTCCTTGAGAAAGAAATCACACTTGCTAAGCTTCGCAAAGAGTCTCTCATTCCTCAGTGTTTCCAAAACTATCCGTAGATGCTGCTCATGCTCCTCTTGACTCTTGGAGTAAATCAAGATATCATCTATAAAGACTACTACAAATTTGTCCAAGTACTGGTGGAAGATCTTGTTCATTAAATTCATGAAAACTGCGGGTGCATTGGTCAAACCGAAAGGCATGACCAAGAACTCATAGTGTCCATACCTCGATCGAAAAGCGCCTTCGCAATATCTTCCTTCCGAACCTTCAATTGGTGATAGCCTGATCGTAAGTCAATCTTGGAGAATACTTTTGCTCCGCTCAATTGATCAAATAGATCGTCTATACGCGGCAATGGATACTTGTTCTTCACTGTCACTGTATTCAAAGCTCTGTAGTCGATGCACATGCGCACGTCCCGTCTTTCTTAGGCACAAAAAGAACGGGTGCTCCCCATGGTGACCACTGGCACGAATAAAGCCCTTCTCCAATAAGTCATCAATCTGCGTCTTCATCTCTACCAACTCCTTGGGCGCTAACCAATAAACTCGAGATGAAATAGGCTCGGCTCCTGGAATAAGCTCAATAGAAAATTCAATGTCTCGGTCAGGCGGCAGTCCTGGCAACTCCTCGGGGAATACATCCTCGAACTCGGTGATGATAGGGTGCTGAGGGGTCCTGCATTATCATGTGAGTCCCCGATGCAGATGCATCGCTCCTCAGGCATCCTCTTTGGTAACTCGAACTCCGCATCACTCGGTGGTCTAAAGACGATACTGCCCCTATGGCAGTCAATGAGAGAAATGCTGGCTCAACCAGTCCATTCCAAAACCACATCGAACGTCGGCATCGAAATACAAGAAGTCGTGCTTTCATCTCTCTACCATTTATCACTACAGGACAATCTCTACAAATACCACTAACAGGTACCACTCCTCCTCCAGTGAGGATTCTAATATTTTTAGATAAAATGACATGGGTATACTGTGTCTAGTGGCAAAGCTAGTGGCTATGAATGAATGGGTGGCTCCAGTGTCAAATAATGTAATGGCAGAAATGATGCAACTAAAACCATACCTGCTATGACCTCCACCTCCGGTTCGGTCTCCTCTGTAGCTAGTGCAAAAACCTTCCCAACTCTCTGGTTGCCCGCCTGTGCCTTGGCCTGCTGAAATGGGCTGTCTGAGGGGGTAAGGGTGGTCGTGTGCTCCTGGTCCCGCAATCGCTGGCCTCTGCTGCTGATTTTGTGGAGCGTTCCTATGAAATGGGCAATCTCTGGTCTGGTGCTGGTTCAATCCACAAGCTAAACATTGTCCCAGCCGGCGTCTACAATCTCTATGAATATGTCCAACTTTGCCACAGTAGTGGCAAGTGGCCTTTTCTGTGTCTGGTATGGCCCGGTCCTCTGCTGCTGCTGATGTGTGGAGGACGTCTCACTGGCCCTCCTGTAGTGGTCTTAGCTGATCCCATGGTCGATGTAACTCGTCGATTTGCCTTCTTGCTTATGGCTTCCTGAGTTCTAGCCTCTGCCAGAACAGCTTGGGAGACCCTCGACTCGGAGCTGGTGTACCTCTGCAACTATACTCAAGCCTCTATGAAATCTTTGGCTTTCTCCAGCTCTGTCGTAACCAACCCTGGTGCGAAACGACTCAGTCGGCTAAACTCGGCATCATACTCATCAACCGTCATATTCCCCTGCTCCAGGTGTGTAGAAACTGTTCAAATAAAGCATCCTTGGCGGTGTCGGAGAAGAACTTCTTATTGAACAGTTCTTTGAATTCCTCCCATGTCTGATCAACTCCTAGCCGCCTCCCTCTGCGGCCCACCAATCATAAGCATTTCCTTCAAGCTGTAACTTCACTGCCGTCATCCATAGATCTGCGGATAACTGTGAAGCCTTCAGGAGATTCTCTGTCTTCACCAGCCAATTGGTGATCCCGATGACGTCTTCAGCCCTTGAAGTGTGGAGGACTCATGTTGCGGAACCCTTCGATAGAACCCATAGTGGCTTGTGGTGCTCGGGCCAATGCTGTCTCTACACTCCTCCTGATGGCCTCGCTCTGCTGCATCTGAGCCTGTACCAAGCTCTGGAGAATCTGCTCTGTAGTAGTCCTACCAGCCTGAGGCATGGGCTACTGTGGGGGCATGTATGGCATCTGGGGCATGATCTGTGGAGGATTGAAGGGTATGGAAAGGGATAATGGGGGGTATGTGGGTGGATACTGAGATGGATTCTGTGGAGGATACTGGGGTGGATATGATGGTGGATATGGTGATGGATATGTGGTGGATATGGTGTGGGCTGCTGGGGTGGATAGTATGGTGGATACTGTGGTGGCTGTTTGGGGGATATGATGATGGTGGATATGGGGGTGGAATCTGTGGTAGGAACGGAGGTGGATAAGGTGGTGGTGGTGGTAGGTACTCTCCCTGAGGTGCAGGATCCTCGGGCCAGTCTGCTGAGTCGTAGCTGGGGTCATCACTGGCTGCAGGGATGGCCCGGATGGTGCTGGAGTGGTCGAGACATAGCTGGCTGCTGCGGATTCACTGGTTCCTCGCGAGCAGTAGTGTTCCCCAGTAATGGTAAGGGGAGTAGCGCGTCCACTACGAAGATTCATCCTATATTGGCACGAAGAATTAGAGTTGGTTAGAACAATTTCAACCTGAAAGGAATTTAATAAGTTATAGGAAAAAGTAGATGGAGTAGAGATCAAAGAAGGTAGTAGTAAGTGGATGAGATTTTATATCCTATTCCTAGTTTGCAGGTGTCACGACCCGTACCCACCGTGAGGGTACGAGAACGTAACAACGCCCAGCCTACGCCGCAGTGTCGGCGGTAGAACGCTGTTCTAGGTCATGAACTATAACTATAACATGAAATATACTCTCCAGAAGGAGGCCAACACCGAGGTACAACTCAATCACAATCTAAGGTAGAATGTAGCACGATGGAAATAGATAAGAAATCCTCAACTGAGGTACAACAGAAAAGAAATACAAGTCTTATCATCTCTAAAAATATACAACTCTGAATTAAGGACAACATCTAAACATAAAATGGAAAACAGTCTAAGCTATCTATACTAAGCAAGGTATCGTCCTCAGCAGCTGCCTGAACCTCCCCAGGGGTCCAGGTCGCGAGTGTCAACTAGGCAAACTCCAAGTAAGGGTGCAGAGTTCCTCATCATCCTCTGTAAAATTTTCAACAGGTCCAATCAGGACGGGAGCGAGCACAAAATATCTCACGCAGTTCATATCATGTTAGAAATATAAAGCATGCAATAGAGTAAGGTACATGAAACGCTGAAAGTAAGAAGTATATAAAAACAGTAGAGATTTGATAACAGGAAATATCTAAATATGATAAATAAGAACTGTAAGCCTACTGTGATTTAGAGTACAATATGGTTATGTAAACGGTCTAGGAAAATGCAATGGTAACTCCATTGTACGTGGGTGTACAATAGACATATACAATAGTTATACAATATTGTACAATAGGATTTGATTACATAACCAATTCTACTCCCCCTCCCCAAATCAATACACAGGATCTACTCCGGTTACGTTATCTTGCACAATAGTGTACAATGTTATACAATAGATGTAATATTATACAATAGATGTACAATGTTATACAATAGTTGTACAATTTATACAATGGATGTACAATATTATACATTAGATGTACAATGTTATACAATAGTTGTACAATGGTCTATCCCTGGGACTCATGTGATACTGAGAGTACAATATGCACAAGGAGTATACAAGGATATGGGTATTCAAATACAATATGTAAGTGAAACGCACATCACAATATGTATTTAGTGAATACAAGGAGATAACATCTCAGAAGAAGATCCGTATAGTACCAATCCGTGATAATGATCGTGTCAGCATCAAGTACAGTAATCTAGAGCAAGAATATAAATCCAGACAAGTATGAAACGGTCAGAGAATGTACTCGTCTCGTATCTGAATGTCTGAAGTAAATGTACTGTCCGAGATGAGGTACCTGACTCCTAGTTAGAGCAACACAAGTCAAGATGTACACAGGAATGATATATGAAATGTACAATGCATCTGCATGCTGTCTAGGTCAAACTAGACCAAAGTAACTCTCGGTCAACTCTAGTCAACTAGACTAGTCAAACTAGGTCAACTAGGTCAAGTCCTAGCCCAACAAGTCTAATAAGTCTCACTAGTCCTAACCAAACCTAGTCTAGTAATCACACACCAATCACGAGGCTATACAAGCCAAACACATCAAGCCACACATCAAGAGTTCATTCACATTGAGCTATAATCAACATTGTATAATGAGAGAGAAAGGGTTGCATGTATTGCTATGTGTGTGTGAACATGGAGGTGCACAACAAGGGAAAATCAAACACTAGTTATAGATTACACTAGAACATGGCACAAGTTAACAAGGTTACATCTATTTTCATCATGGAAATCATCAGAGGAGGGTTACATGGCATGGTGGTTTACATATAAAATCTGAATTTAACTATCATTTCAATTTAAGGGTTATGGGTTGCATTATACACAGGCATTCAATTAGGCACTCTATATTAGGCTAACAATATTAGGCTATATACATTACACTCATATACATAGAAAATACTATATATACATTAATGTATATAGCTACACTACAAGATTGACATGTATACATATAATATCTATTACATGCATACATTACTTATATATAGAAGAGAGAGAGAGAGAGAGCATGAGTGTGTGGTGTAATGTGAGAACATGTATGTAGGGCTTTGTGTGTGTGTGTGTTAAAGAGAGGCAAGTGTGACAGTTAAAAGAACTGAAAAATTTGGAAAACAGTGCTAGTGTATGTGTGTAATGTTTGTGTGTGATGAGGGAGAGTGGTGAGCAAAGTATGCATCAAAACTGGACTGAAAGAGGAATGGAACCAAGCACATCAATTAGAAACTGAATTAACTCAGTCCAAAACCAATCCCAGGTTTTGAAGAACAACATTTCTCATCAAAATTAGTTGGCAGTTTGCAAATTGATTCAACCCAAGTTCATAAACAAACAGTCACATAAGTTCAGTTTTAACAAATCAGTCCTCAAACCTAAACATTCTCAGATTTGTAAATCAGTGAAGGCATTTCAATTCCAGGTTAGTACAATATAGGAGGCATTGAAATCAACTGTTGACAGGGCTTAGTGGTGTAAAGGAAATAAAGTTCAGGCCCCATTCAATCTCAAAATTGTGAAAACTGAACTAATTCAGTTTCCCCCCAATCATCAACCCATTTGAAATCAATATCAACCAAAACACACCAAATTCGAACCAATGATAGAATACAAGTAGGAGGTCCATACCAGGGACTAAAATCATGCTAATAACAACAATTAAGAGATTAATTAGGCTGCCAAGTTCAAAAATGAAAAAAAAATACAGAGAAAAATCATGTTTCAGAAATTAGGGAAAAAAATGAGAAAATGAATTCGAACTTGACTAATTTGCAAAGTTAATGGTTGGTAATAATTAAACTTAATGTACACAAGCTATTTAATGTGTTTGTGTCCAAAAAAGTGGACACAAACGTGTCCATTCAAAAGAGACACCAAACAGTGCAAAACAGGCCAGTTCAGTGCACTGCATCGTGCACGTGTGCACGCGTGTCGTGCACCCTACACGACACGAACTAGGATACGTGGTTGTGCCCACACCTAGGTTAGGTCTAGGTGCACGTCCATACACCTGTATCGAGTCCAAAGTGTCGCGTGTCCGAATTATGAAGCCGTGTCAGTGGCTAAAAGTCACAGTGCACAGAACAGTGTAAGGACAGTGCACGATCGATTTCTCTTAACCAGTGCACGAGATTCGATGGAATTTTGGGGGCATGATGTCAGTGCATGCCCCTTCGACCCCACAAAATTTGTGTGTCGAAACATGGCGTGTCGTGTCCTGCACAGCCCCCGAACAGCAGGGCACGCGCACACCCCCGCGCGCGCGCACCCGCGTGTGCAGTGTCGAATCCGACACGATGCGACACAGGGACACCCTCAGTCATGAAGAATCGTAAGCGACAACATAAACTAATTTCCTATTCAAAAAGATTCCCAAAATTCATACGAAATGCCCATTGGGGCATTTCATCAAGCACCTAAAATTAAACACTGATACGTGTCCATTTGGACACGAAAGGACAAAAACTTAGGGATTCCTATTCCTACAGTTAGGTTAGGTCTAGGGCCTAATGATGCAAAAATAACAGAATTCTATGGTGTGGATTTAAAATTACCTATGAGTATCAAAAGCTCCAAAAAGCTCCACAAAGAGGTGCTCCTCTTGATGGCCAAATTCCTCCAATGAGCTCCAAAGCTGAGAACACTTGATACCAACAGAAAGTAGAGGAAATTTAGGACTCAATGCAATTTTGGATTAAAAAGGAGGAGAAATAGATTTTCTAGGGATTTTTGAACATGGAGACTCACCTCTTTCTTCTCTTGAAATAAATTCCTAAAGAAGAGGCTAGCCCTAGATTTTAGGAGAGATTATATAGGGGGAATCCCTAGGTTGGCTGGACAAAAATGTTAGGGCTAGGGTTTGGGCACTTGACTAATGGGCTTTGGCTTAGTCATAAATCAATGACTTAGAAATCACAAGTCATGACTTGTGGTCAAAATCCTTCTATTCAAGTCTCAATATTCCTAATTGGTTCCCTAACTAGAGTATGGTTAACTTAACTTAACCTAGGATCCCACATCTAGTCAAGTCCAACTTAACTAGGGTTAGGTCACAAAGTCAAAGCTAGTCAAAGTCAAGTCAACCTAGTCAACCTTATTCAAACAATTCCAAAATAATTTCTAAAAAATTTCATAAATTCAAATAAATAATAAATTTAAATTACCCCAAAAATGTCAAAAATATCCTAATCATATGGCTAGGCTCTAGGGTAGGCAGTCTCTACTGTTCACTAGCACAACACCAAAATCACAAGTCATGAATTTAAATAGTTTAAAATAATTAAAAATCACCAAAAATCATAATATGAAATAATTATCAATAAATAATAATTATAATTACAAAATTTAAAATTACCCTCATCTGAAAAACTGGGTGTTACAGCAGCTTGTTGGGCACAGTCATGTAACCCAACAATATTATTCTGGACCTGCATGGGCCACCACAAAAACATGTAACGCCCCAGTCCCAAAATACGTAGGACTAAGTACGTAGACATGCCAGCTGTACTATACGAAGAATACACCAATATAGGTAATCACCGTATTGGTACATAAGCTGTTAGTAGTACATGATAAGCCACAATAATATAACTAAATCTCATCCACAGCTCAACACAGAGATTATAATAAGTCCACTAAAATAAGATAAATGATGATATCAAAATATAGCCGGGTAGACATTCCACCCAAACAGCTATGGAAAATAGTCTCAACTAAATAGAGTCCAACCTCCTCAAACATCAAGAAAGAATGATAAAAAGATGTCCAATACATGGTCTCAGATAGTAAAGAATAAAACTAAGTATGAGCGGGAGAGGCCTCGTCACCGATGTATGCTGGATCCAATGCGCACCGTACTCCTCTGGATAGTCTGCTCGTCTAATCCTGGAGAGATCACCAGGTCCTCAGAGGGACGTAACAAGATACAGAAAACATGCCAAGTAACTGATTGTGCAAAATAAAATATGCAGCTATAACTCTACAGGATCTCCTAACCGTCTATGTGAGATGCACTTTGAGGACAACGTTCTACGCAGGGGCTGTAGGATCAGCAGAATAATAAGAGTGGCAGTAAGTAGCGCTCATCCGAGACGCTATCGGCCGGGACAGAAAGTAGTACTCGTACGAGTCACTCTCGGCCCCAAAGTGTGTAAAAAATAATAGCCCCTATGCTAGTAGCTGTCCCCTCCCCCCAACTGCTCCTGTCCAAGATGTATCCACAGCCTGTCCAGTTGGCAACTGCTACGGCTTCTAATCAACGCACTAGTAGCAGTACCTCCTAACCGTCGCACGTCCCGTACGTATCGATGGCCAGTCGAGTACGCAGGTCCGTGTCCTATATAACTCATATCACGTGATACGCATGTGTCAAGGCCATAGGGGATATGAAAATATCCCACATACTCATAGGGTAGTCAACTGACACAAGGTCGACATGCAACTAAAGACATAAATAAATATAACGACTAAATATAGCCGCATGCACCCAAGTGTGACTTGGACGCCTAATAGAAATAAAATGACAAATAAGAGAAAGAAATATGCAAAAATAAATATACTAAAAATAAATGAGCACAATCAGAATCTATGGCAAGGTATACTTGCCTGCGGTGCGAGAAAGACAACCTAGAGTAGCAAGTGTCAGCACCAAAACTCACAAATCACAGATGACTCCAAATGCTGAAACAAACATCAAAAATGATCTCGGTGAAGAAGATATAATTAGGAAATGCCTGTCCAAAAGTCTAATTCTGGAACAGGGGCAAAATCGTAATTTCGGATCAAAACGATGTCCGCCGTTGGACCTGCTTTGCACCGAAACGCGTGCCAAAGTCTATGGTCTCTAAAGTTGTCAAATTACCTGTCTACGGATTCAGTTTAAGGAGAGGAACTCAACGGTATGTCCAGTTTTGGATTCCGAGCCGTGTACAAATTTGCCCGTTTGAGTGGGTCGCGGGCCCGCCAAAAAGGTGTACACGAAGTTATGGACAAGTTTGCAAAACGCCGATACGGGAGGTATCTCGACGGATACGCGTTAATTTCGTCGCGCATACGCGACGAAACTGAGTTCCGTCAGTTCCCACACGTCAGCAACGTCTATACGCACCTTTCGATGCGTATAACGCGCGACCACGTCGCCCGGTTTGTCGGGACGTACGTCGTATCGTAGAAATTTTCTAAAATTGACACTTTAGAAAACAGTTTTTCGCCCAACTTTAACGCTGATTTAGTTCTTGCACAGAAAATGAAATTCAGTACACAATGTGTTTTAATCGTGGTTATGTCGTCTTCACATGTGTTCAATTAGTTTCTACAATTCTTTAGTACACAGCAAGAAAATTGGCCGACAAGTTGTCGTTTTAAAATAGTTTTTAGTATTACAGAAAACAGGTTTTTTTTCAACTTCGTCTCGATTTTTCGAGCAAGTCGATGGGTTGTTTCGAAATCCACGTAGAGGATCTCGAAGAGGGTCAAGTCTACTTTCCAGAAAATTTTACGGATTAAAAATCGGTGCTACGAGTAAAAAGTTACGTCGTAGGGAAGTAGGGTACCTTGAGTGGGAAAACTGCACCGTGGGTGACGAGGGACTGACTTCCGATGCTCTGTTCGTCGCACATAAAGCTCCGTCGCTGGTGAAACAAACTTTTAGACGAAGAGGGTATGATCAGCAGCAACTTTCGTTTTGGAAGTCTAGGATTTTGAGGTTTGTGGAAAAAGATGTATTTATAACAACTTTTGACTAAAACCTAATACTAATAGGTTTCGAACTAAAAAATCCCACGGTTTGGACTATTACGCGAGCTTGCTGCTGAAAGCAGCAAGCAAAAAAATAGGGCCCGCCCACTTTAGGTAGGTGGGTGGCCTAATACTTTTTTTTTCTTTTTCCTTTTCTTTTCTTTTTCCATTTGCTCTATACTTGCTACTGTGTTGTGGTCGGTCTGGGACCGACCACCTAAGTTTTTTTTTAAAATATATATATATATTATATAATTTATATATATATATATAATATATAAAATAAATATATATATATATATTATATATATATTATATATATAATTATATATATAAACACAAGAAAAATTCTAAAATTCTTAATTAAGTAACAAAAATATTGTGTAACTAAGTTAGGCTATATTTATTAGTATTAAAATATCAAGCTCACAACATACACATTATATACATCTATAATTACGTACATATACCAAATAACTCAAAAAATATAGAAAAATAATTTTTAAAGCATTAAAATAATTAGAAAATATTGGGGTTTTACATCAAGCAACGCTTCGCCGCGAGCAATCCATTCCTCGTGCCCTGCATGAAAGCTGGTGGAGGATCAGTACGTTCGTCCTCGCATGTACTGACGTAAAGACCTTCCTTATAAACCGATATTTTAGTATTTATGTTCAATCATGCAACTTAGCTTATGATCTTGCTATATTCTCCTTAGGGTCAATTTCATGGCATATTCGAAAGCGTAAAGCATATTAGCATGGCAAGCATGTTATTCAAATTGAAATAGGCAAGCAGGCAAGCAATCTCGTGTTTGTTTCGTGGCGCGACTTCTTACCAAGTCGACGCACGCCCTTGTACCGACGCAAGGTGAATGCGCCCCATTCCTTTCCTGTCATATTATAAGTGCATCTCTAAGCAGGATCTATGTGTGCGGGATACGTATGTGCCTACACTTTCAACCCATCGTTCCTTAGCTATATGAAGGCCGTTGGCATATCCATGCCGGAATGGACTAAAGGAGTTCTTACTTTCTTTTCTCTCCTTCTTTTCTCGAATTTGGTCGGGTAGTCCGACGTTTAACGGGTAGGTTGCGGTCCCAATAACCGAAACGTTCCCACTGTATGCCATCATTTGCGGCTTTTCTTATCTACATGCGAGTGCTACTCGTCTTAAGGATGTGCGCATATCAAAGATTATTCATTTCCCTCCAGGGCCAAGCAGTTCCGGGGCGCTCCGGCATTTAACCGTTTGGGGGAAACACTCGTGCATGAGTTATTATCACATTTAATCTCAAGTCCATCCCATTCGACTATGCAACGCCCTTATTATTTAAACATCCAAGCATAGTCCTGAGTTCGAGACTCAGAATTTATCATCTTGCGTTTCTTTTGTTAACTTTCTATGTTCTTACGTTTCGTACTTTGTTTCAATGTTCAATGGCATTATGCCTCAACTCAATGTTCCTCAACCGAACGACCCGAAGGTCTCGAACACCTTTCGAGGCATCATGCCACGTCCGACAGTTCTGTCACATTCATGCCACAATTGTATTCTTCGTAACGAAGCCATCTTATATGATCTCGTACACATAGGCACGTTTCGACCGTATTCCGATGTTCTATGCCTTAGTGTTCAATGTCCGAGGCTTGCGCGCTAGAGCGCTCGCCTATTGTCTTTCAATGTTCTAGCCTTTCTAACTTGTGCACGAAGGCACAGAATGGTTCGTGCACTAAGGTACTCGCCGAATACAGTTATCCCATGTTCTTGCGGCTTGCACACCAAGGCGCTCGCCTTTGTGATATCCAATGTTCCATAGCGACTCGTGCATATGATGCATGTTTCATTTCAATTGTTCTAACTAGTGTTCGACACGCATTACGATTTCTCTCCGATCGGACCACGTCCGTGGCGTCGATAGGTTAACTTAGCATACAATGATATAATTTGACTTATCGCATGAAGGAGTAAAAATAAGAGTCAATCCCCCCACCTTGAGTCGATTCGCCTTGTCGTTTTGCTGAGCCGAAGCGGCTTGATTCCATAACTTCATTGCACGGCCACTCTCCTGACTTAGCCATTCGAGCACTTCGTGCTTTATTGAATTATACGTCCGATTTGGCTTATCGTGCCCAAGTCTCAGCCCGTCACAAGGCGTCGATTTGGTTTTGCGGACCCCTTATTGAAGAAGATAAAAGATCGACCTCTAATATTTTAGCGTAAACGTATAGCCTGCACATGAAACCAACTAAAATCAATACTTGCATCGATTTGGACTTGCGCCTTGGTCGATTCGATTTCTTAGAATCTTCGAGCCGATTCAACGCACTCATCCTTTGGGGCAATGCGGCCCTTCGCATCGATTCACTCGATGCTTTCTTTCGGATAAGACAAGACAACTCTTCGCATCGACTTAGTTCAATGCGTTGCTCGGGACAACGTAACTCTCGTATCGATTCGTATTGATACATTTCATTCGGTCAATGCGACTCGTTGAGTCAACGCTTCAGCGTAATGTGCCGTGCGGAACGGGACATTACAAAATATACCACTCAAAACAAGGTTCATCCTCGAACGAAAACCAACACTCCGACTAAGTGTTTTATAGATCGTCTCACGATCTCGTCCCACTAATGTTGTTCAGTTTCACACTATCTTGCAAGCTTTTCACTAACATTTTAAAGTATTTCCTGCAGCTCGATTTGAATTTGTATACAACTCGATTTGGATCCGGTACCTATATTCAAGGCGTCCCGAAGATATATGTATTTTGACCAAGTCCAGTGGTAGAAAATTGGAACAAAGCTGACAGGTAAATTTCAATCCTATACTTGCCATCTCGTACTCTCGATCGGACTTATCTTTAGCAACTGTTCTCAAAATTTTATCGCATACGTATATGCGATACATACGTGATTCATTCAATAGAGTCATTACACACGACGCGATTCAAAATCATATTTTTTTCGTATGTTTCGTATGGACTATCAACTCTATGTGTTGCGTCAAGCCGTTGCGCATCCGATCGCAACGGTCCTTCGCAATGCCTTACGTTCGAAGTCGCCACCCAACTATTTCCGAAGTTTGCCTATGCAACTTATCTCGATACGATTTTCTTCGTTACTTGCAATTGCATCAACATTCAGGACTACGCCCGCTAGGTGACTTACCTAGACACCATGCATAACTTCTCCCGATGCAACTCAAATTAACATTGCACAAAGGCCACAATCTATCCGACACAACAGTTTATATTGAGGCGACGGTGCTCAAGGCAACGATCGCCTTAACATGGAAGTCTTTACGATGCGTCTTACGTTCGATTTCCTAACGAGTAGAAATTCACTAGCCAAAATTTTAACTTATCCGTCTCGCAACATCGAATGTAAGTTTTGATTCACGCAAGCTCAATTGTAAGGTGAATCTGAATCTAACGACATGACTCGTAAGTCATTCCCTTATCGTTCTCTTGTGCATAGCACGATTCTCACAATCGCCTATCTGAATCACCATGTTCGTTGGTGAATTTCAAGTTCGATCGTCGACCAACATAACCATTCGAGCATTCATCCGACGAATACTCAAAATCTAGCTACATCATTCACGATCGAAAGTTGTTCCAATAATTTTTTATCGCCTAGACTTAGCGTCAACATGCACCATGTTATATTTGTTATCGATGCAATCTCATATGCGACATCGCATGGTGTAGCACCCAGTTTTCCAAATGAGGGTAATTTTAAAATTTCATGTTTATAATTATTTTAATAATGATATTTAATTCGTAATATGATTTTTGGTGATTTTAAATCATTTTAAAATTATTTAAATCAATAACTTGTGGTTTTGACGTTTTGCTAGTGAAACCCTAGAGACTGTTTGACCTAGAGCCTAACCATGTGATTATGATATTTTAATATCATTTTTGGCCTAAGGATATTTTTGCATTTGACCTCTTTGAATTATTTTGATATTATTTTATTATTTATGATATTATTTTGGGGTTATTTGAGTCGGGTTCGAATTTCAACTCAATCCGACTTGAAACGGGGATCCGGGGGTAGTTTGACTCTAGTGCGACCCACACACTAGTTAGGCATGGCCCACATGATATTAAGTTTAGTCCACATGATAGAAATATTTAGTTAGAGGTTAGACTAATTATTATGGATAAGGTTAGTGTGATTAGAAACTTTAGAATGACTAATTTAGCCCCAACCAATTAGCCCTTTCCTAATACTCAAAGAATAGGTTAGTAGGGGCTTTTGGACTTTTCCTAATAGGACAAAACTACCTTTATGGCCAGCCACAATAAGGATAGGGTTGAGCCTCCCATTTGTCATTATCCATCTATTTTTCTCTCTCTTGTTCTTCCCCAAATTCCTAGAGAGCAATCCCTAGCAATTTCTCCACCAAATCCTTTCATTTCACCACCAAATCTTCTTCCTTCCTTCTCCATTCTAGCCAAGAAGGAAGCTACCCAAGTTTGGGAGGATTCGAAGCTCGTTCGTGTCCTTTTGGAATCTCTACGTGTCGGTGTCGCTCCGGGAAGGCTTTTCTTCGATTCGATCTACCGGGAGGTATAAATCTCTTCTCCTTTTCATTTCCTCATGCATATAGGTCTATTTTGAACCCATAGGAATGACCCCCATGGTTGTATCTCCATTTGTGTCCATTTTGTGTCCATTTGGAGGTCATAGGAGTGTCCTTTGTGTTGTGGATGTGTTCATGTTACATATATATTTATATATATATTGTAATGAGAGTTTATCTATATTTATATATGTAATAAATGGTTCATGATGATTATATAATCAAGTTTGTGAGTGTGGTTCCTCATATTATTATTGCTATTATTGTTGTGGATAATTAGGATATATTGTGTATTCTTTTGGCTCAAACTATCTAAATCCGTCATGATTTTTATCCACGTTTTTAATTTCAGCTCTAACTTAGAAATGTCTAACTTCTAGATCAAAGCTCGGTTTAATCTCCCGTTTTTTTAAAAGAAGCGTATTGAAGTTAGCTTTTCAAAAACATGTATTAATAGGCCTAATTCTTTCTGTAACTTTCTGGAGAATTATTTGAGTGTCAGTTATACGAAAGACAAACGCGTTCTCGGTATTTTTGCAATTTCGGGAGTTTTCGGAAACGAAAATGCGATCCGTTTGAAGTTTCGGAAAGCTAACACATAGATCTAACATACTTTAATCCTAGATTTTAATTCATACTGAGATGGTACAGTATTGATTATTAGTAGGAGTTACTATTCGGCATATGCATTTTGTGCACCCTTGTGTGTAATATAATGTTCTATTTGATTTTAACCCATGTTAATGTATATACATTTTGTAACTAAATAGAGAATACAAGCATGAGTAAGTGGTTAAATAAATAATGTACGAGGTGTAAGTATTCTATCTAATGTAAGCATGTATAAGTATGGCTTGTAATGAATATGTAGGTTCCATAGTATGTAATGTATGGTACATATAGTAGTGCAAGAGAATAAATGAATGATGAATGAATGCAAGCATGAATGTAATGTAATAATAGATGTAATGTATGAAATATACAAGTTAATGAGATGTAATGTTCTATGTTAACACAAATCCTATATTACCTCATGTACCCCCTTACACTATGTTGACACTATCACACTTGACACATTGTTCACTTACACTTTGACAATCTTTGATATATATACACTATGTATGCCCATTTAACCCTCACTTGCCCCTTTGCCATGTTCACATACACACACATAGCCTCTTAAATAAGTATTTACGAATATAGCTAACTTAGCTATGTATGTATATTATATATATGTTAGCATATTGTGTTGTAATATAAGTTTATATAACCATTTGAAATGTCATGATTATAGACCTAATGTTGAATACCAATATATGCATGTGTATATATGTGTAGACATATAGTTTAAAGTAATAGATTACCTAGTGTATATCCAATGTGAATTCTTGCCTATTTGAGTATTGAATAATTGCATATAGAGTCGGGTGTATGCTGGCTTGTATAGCCTTGTATTGATGTGTGCTTGCTAGGATAGTCTTGTTAGGCCTAGTAAGACTTGCTGGGTTAGGACATGACCTAGTTTGACCTAGTTTGACTAGTGCAGTTGACCAGAGTTGACCAAGGGTTGACTTTGGCCTAGTTTGACCTAGATTCATGTAGAACGCATTGTAGTGCTTTATATTACCCTTCTGGACATGTTATGACTTGTGCTGTTCTAATTAGGAGCTAGATACCTCTTCTCGGACAGTATCTTTACCTTGGACATTCAGTTATCAGGCGAGTACATTCTCTGATCATTTCATATCCTGCTTAGAATATATTCCTGCTTTAGATTACTATACTTGATGCTGTCACGACATTATCACGGATTAGTACTATACGGATCTCTTCATGTGATGTTATCCCCCTCGGGAGCATCGGGTATATTATGTCATGTGCGTTTTACTTTCATCATGTACTCATGTGCTTTCACCATACATGTACACTCTTGTGAATCTTGTACTCTCATGTTCACAGAGCCTTCATGTATACTATCATGTGCACCCTTTCATGGGCCCCCATGTGATATTATGTACAATAACATAACCTGTTTAGATCCTTGTGTTTTGATTGGGGAAACGGGGAGTGCTAGTAGTCATGTGAACAATTCCATAGTAGTGTAGATCATGTACAACTCTTTAGTGTAGATCATGTACAAATCTGTTCCGTTCACATGTGCTATCTTGTACTCTATATCACTACAGCCAGTTCTCTTTATAGTAGATATTTCTATTACAGTTCTCTCCCTGTTTACATACTATATTTTTTCAGATCCTGTATCTTACTTTACTGCATGATTATATTTCTAACCTGCTATGATTTGTTGAGATGTATTGTGCTCGCTCCTGTCCTGACTGGACCTGTTGATAAATTTTACAGATAGCCTGGAGGTTGCCTGCTAGCCTAGAGGAGACAGTAGAGGTTGCATAGATAGCTAGGGTTTTTGCTTATAGTTTATTTTCAGTCATCTTGAGTTGTATTTATGGATTACTGTATTTGGATTTTGAGATGTATTCTGAGTTTGTATCTTAGACACTTAGACTTCTATCTGTTGTATCTTTTTTCGATTTCATTTTATCTATCTTCCTTTATGCTCTACCTTAGATGTGATTGAGTTTACATTCTGCTATGTCGCCCCATTCGGGGAGTATAAACTATTTAGTCTTATACTGTTAGATGCATTGAGACCTAGGACAGCGTCTCTACCGCCGACGCTGCGGCGTAGGCTGGGCGTTGTTACGTTCTCGTGCCCTAACTCTAGGGTGGGGTCGTGACACATTTTTAGTGGTGGCCCATGCAGGTCGAGTTTGTGTAGTGGTATTCGAACTAGAGTACCACTACAGCCTGTAGTAGGATTAGGATATATTTTTGAAGATACTCAATCACAATTAGGATCCCTTGAGAGATTCCTGGGACGACCCTTGAGAATCTTGTTTAACTCCGATTTGAAAACTCTTTTCTTTTTCCTTGATTTGATTTATCTTTACTTTCTGCTATTGAATTTGATTTTGATGGATTATTATTGAATTTGAGTTTGTATTTATTGATTTTGATGAAGATTGTTGAAATTTGAATCTTGATGTTAGCTATAGCATCCGAGTTTGTAGTTATATGATTTGAAAAATTTTGTTCATTTCTGAATTTTGATGTTCGTTGATAAATTTGATTTTTTTTGGTATTCATTGTTGATTTAATTTAATATTTGGCAAGATGAAATTATATGGGCTAGGTCATCTAAGTTATAGAAATCTTGTCTTCTATAGTCACATTAGCCAGCATGGTGAGGACATATAGTCTGATTTTGGATATATTTCTCGGGTGTGGAAATTTAAGGTTTTCGCAGCCAAGCTAGCGGCATCGCGAAAATGTTAAATACCATGATTCTAGAGGTATGTGCATAAGTCAAAGACTCTGTGATTATCGTAGCCTTGCTCACTAGTATGACGAAGATTTAGAGTACCATGATTTTGGATAGACGCATATGATTATCAGATTGTACCTTAAATGTTTTCGAACATGTTTTTGCTACTTTGTTTCAGTCATTCAAAAAAAATGGGTCCCTCTTTTAAATAGATAAGCAGAACAGATTCTTATCATTCTTTTCCTGCCAATATTTTACTACCATCATTCCTTGTCTTATATTCCTGTCCTGTATATCAATTCCCTGTCTCGTATATAATTCTGTCAGCTATACCTTGACAACTCTTGAATCTTCATATCATTTTGCCTGAGAAATATTAAGGAAGTGACGTAAATTATGTAGCTCAGAGAAGACGTAACTGGTTATTTTATGATGATCTAAAGGAAATCAAATGTGGAGTGTTCCATATGAAAACTTGAGATAGAAATGTGGTAAAGGTCTCGAATAGAATAGAGAGATGTATACTGCCAATCTGGAAACAATTACATTTAGAGAAATTTTGGGGTTATGAGATAGTTTATAGGTGTATTCAAAACTAATGAGGATATCAGAGGTTAACCTAGTTTTGAGAACTTAGAAAATCTTGGTTATTGATTCTGGGGAAAACTTTTACTCTGGGGCTATGTAGAAGGTAGTAATGGAAAAGAGAAGTTAGTTGTGTTTAATAAGGATATTAAACAAGATGTTGCGAGAAAATGACTAGGGATAGAGAGAGCACAAAGTTAAAGTTTAGAGATTGTTGTGAAATATTTTTAGGAGAATAATATTCAAGGGTGTATGTTGAAGAAATACGGAAGTAATTTTATGATGAAAGATAAGTTTTTTATGGCCTAGAGATTTAAATTAATAATACGAGGAGAACAATTTGACAAGTTCAAGGAATTCGTAAACGGAATTTAGAGATTTTGGGTCAAATTTAAGACAAGGTGAAAGAAGTTAAAAATTTAAATAAATGGTTAATGTTGATTCCTAAATGTGAGGGTTGTGCTTCAAGAGTGATGTTTGGAAATTGGGATTTGCCTACTGTAGTCATGGTAAGGGTTTAAGTAAAGGTTAAATTTCATATGGAGACTGGTGAGGTAAAGATATGATTGGCAAGTTATGACCAGATGAACTTAAGAGTATCAGAAGCAGATGACTAACTCGATCTTCATTATTTTTGTGCATTAATTACCACCTCTTGAACTCCTACTTTCTAATTGAGATTTGAGATCCTGACGTTCCTTATCGTGACTTTGATATTCGGAATATAATACTAGCTGTTACCCTCCAACAAATCTTATATGCAAGACCTAGACGAGCTCACCTTCGTGTAGGTATATCATGTCCCACTAAAACCCGTTCTTGTACTCTATTTCTTGATATAATTTTCTGGTCAACTGGCTAAATTATAACCTCTACTATTATACTAAATTTTTTCTTATTTCAATTAGAAATCTAGCCTTGACTCAATTCTTTCGACCGACATGTGATGGTGTTCTACTTGTTTTCTTAGATGCTTAACCTTGTACCTTATCTGATTACTTGACCCGTTGGTTAAGAAACTTGGACTATGTAATTCCTTTCATCATTACCACCCTTATATCCTTTCATCATTACCACCCTTATATCTTGTGCTGCTAAATTAGCCTTAGTTTTGCAAGCTTATTTTCGAGCTTGGTCATGACATATTTTATTGGGTGGCCACCTACTAACATATTGTCTAATCAGAACCGGTACATGATGGTCTGATCAACCTATTGCACTTTGGTTCGCTTTTTCATGTATCAATCTACGAGAATGGAGACATAGTTAAACTTGACCCTAGAGTCTCATTCGCGACAGCCTTGACAATTCTTCTTGAAATCTTTTTATCGCCTATGAACCTCGTATTCGTACTCAGTCGAATTAAATTTAATCATGACCTAAATCTCCATCATTGGATGCTCGTGCTCATACTTTAATTTTATTGATTTCCCTTCTTACCCAAATCTCGTTTATCCCAAAATTGATCAACTTAGATCGTGTCAAGAAAAATCTATTTGTGATTTGTTGTGAAATTTTCAATTTTTGCCATTTTATGGAATAGTAACCTTTTAATAATTTCTTAGTTGCTTGTTAATGACCATTTTCATATAGGATGGTAGACAGCCCTGCAACCTTGATGATTGTTGTTCCCTTACCTTCCCAATTAGGACACCCTAGATTGTTTGTGTGTTGATACCATAGTACTGTTTTGACCTAGAATGATTAGTGTACCTAGGTGAGACTTCCAACTGCTACGGTATACCCTGACCTTGTATACTATTCCTTCAAATTGCATGATTTAGAAAAAAAATTTAGACCTTGATTGTTGGGAGATAGGGACGTCACCCCATTAGTATCAGTTGTAGATATATATAGGTTAGTCCTTGATGTGGGATGTGTGTCTATAAACATGTAGCTTAGGAGATTTAGGAGAGATTATAGTATCAGCCTTGATGGGATATACTAGTCTTTTGGTGAGCATAAATGTGTTATGAGAGATAGGGGCCTATATGTCTTAGTAATGCATCGTTCCTTTGGTAATAGAATGTATTAATAGATGGTTAATAGGAAGATAATAGTTTGAGCATACCTATAGCCTATGATCAGTTCCTTTTCATCCTTAGTTAAGACCACTTTAAAATATGTCCAGTCCCTTGGATATAGGTTCCAGTCCATATTTTATTGAAGTTCTATTACCGCCGTACAGCAGAGCAGTATTGGAGGTATTCCTAGATTGACACTTTTTAGATGTCCGTTTATTATTCCAGTGTTAGGAAGTGTTACCTTAGATATTGGGTAGGTTAGAGGCTCTAGAAGGAGTACTATCGATCTTAAATTTCGAGGACGAAATTTTTTCTAAGGTGGGTAGAGTTGTAGCACCCAGTTTCCCAAATGAGGGTAATTTTAAAATTTCATGTTTATAATTATTTTAATAATGATATTTAATTCGTGATATGATTTTTGGTGATTTTAAATTATTTTAAAATTATTTAAATCAATGACTTGTGGTTTTGACGTTTTGCTAGTGAAACCCTAGAGACTGTTTGACCTAGAGCCTAACCATGTGATTATGATATTTTAATGTCATTTTTGGCCTAAGGATATTTTTGCATTTGACCTCTTTGAATTATTTTGATATATTTTATTATTTATGATATTGTTTTGGGGTTATTTGAGTCGGGTTCGAATTTCAACTCAATCCGACTTGAAACGGGAATCCGGGGGTAGTTTGACTCTAGTGGGACCCACACACTAGTTAGGCATGGCCCACATGATATTAAGTTTAGTCCACATGATAGAAATATTTTAGTTAGAGGTTAGACTAATTATTATGGATAAGGTTAGTGTGATTAGAGACTTTAGAATGACTAATTTAGCCCCAACCAATTAGCCCTTTCCTAATACTCATAGAATAGGTTAGTAGGGGCTTTTGGACTTTTCCAAATAGGACAAAACTACCTTTATGGCCAGCCACAATAAGGATAGGGTTGAGCCTCCCATTTGTTATTATCCATCTATTTTCTCTCTCTTGTTCTTCCCCAAATTCTTAGAGAGCAATCCCTAGCAATTTCTCCACCAAATCCTTCCATTTTACCACCAAATCTTCTTCCTTCCTTCTCCATTCTAGCCAAGGAGGAAGCCCCAAGTTTGGGAGGATTCGGAGCTCGTTCGTGTCCTTTTGGAATCTCTACGTGTCGGTGTCGCTCCGGGAAGGCTTTTCTTCGATTCGATCTACCGAGAGGTATAAATCTCTTCTCCTTTTCATTTCCTCATGCATATAGGTCTATTTTGAACCCATAGGAATGACCTCCATGGTTGTATCTCCATTTGTGTCCATTTTGTGTCCATTTGGAGGTCATAGGAGTGTCCTTTGTGTTGTGGATGTGTTCATGTTACATATATAGATTTATATATATATATTGTAATGAGAGTTTATCTATATTTATATATGTAATAAATGGTTCATGATGATGATATAATCAAGTTTGTGAGTGTGGTTCCTCATATTATTATTGCTATTATTGTTGTGGATAATTAGGATATATATTGTGTATTCTTTTGGCTCAAACTATCTAAATCCGTCATGATTTTTATCCATGTTTTTAATTTCAGCCCTAACTTAGAAATGTCATAACTTCTAGCTCAAAGCTCGGTTTAATCTCCCATTTTTTTAGAAGAAGCGTATTAAAGTTAGCTTTCCAAAAACATGTATTAATAGGCCTAATTCTTTCTGTAACTTTCTGGAGAATTATTTGAGTGTCAGCTATACGAAAGACAAACGCGTTCTCGGTGTTTTTGCAATTCCGGGAGTTTTCGGAAACGAAAATGCGATCCGTTTGAAGTTTCGGAAAGCTAACACATAGATCTATAACATACTTTAATCCTAGATTTTAATTCATACTGAGATGGTACAGTATTGATTATTAGTAGGAGTTACTATTCGGCATATGCATTTTGTGCACCCTTGTGTGTAATATAATGTTCTATTTGATTTTAATCCATGTTAATGTATATACATTTTATAACTAAATAGAGAATACAAGCATGAGTAAGTGGTTAAAAATAATGTACGAGGTGTAAGTATTCTATCTAATGTAAGCATGTATAAGTATGGCTTGTAATGAATATGTAGGTTCCATAGTATGTAATGTATGGTACATATAGTAGTGCAAAAGAATAAATGAATGATGAATGAATGCAAGCATGAATGTAATGTAATAATAGATGTAATGTAGAAATATACAATTAATGAGACATACATATTCTATGTTAATACAAATCCTATATTACCTCATGTACCCCCTTACACTATGTTGACACTATCACACTTGACACATTGTTCACTTACACTTTGACAATCTTTGATATATATACACTATGTATGCCCATTTAACCCTCACTTGCCCCTTTGCCATGTTCACATACACAAACATAGCCTCTTAAATAAGTATTTACGAATATAGTTAACTTAGCTATGTATGTATATTATATATATGTTAGCATATTGTGTTGTAATATATAAGTTTATATAACCATTTGAAATGCCATGATTATAGACCTAATGTTGAATACCATATATGCATGTGTATATATGTGTAGACATATATAGTTTAAAGTAATAGATTACCTAGTGTATATCCAATGTGAATTCTTGCCTATTTGAGTATTGAATAATTGCATGCTATATAGAGTCGGGTGTATGTTGGCTTGTATAGCCTTGTATTGATGTGTGCTTGCTAGGATAGTCTTGGTTAGGCCTAGTAAGACTTGCTGGGTTAGGACATGACCTAGTTTGACCTAGTTTGACTAGTACAGTTGACCAGAGTTGACCAAGGGTTGACTTTGGCCTAGTTTGACCTAGATTCATGTAGAATGCATTGTAGTGCTTTATATTACCCTTTTGGACATGTTTTGACTTGTGCTGTTCTAATGGTGTTTTAGTCATGATATAATTTTTGGTGATTTTAGTTAATTTAAAACTATTTTCTAAGTCATGGCTTATGACTTTATGATTTACTAGTATAACCCTAGTGTAAACCCTAGAGATTTTATAACCTAGAAACTAACCATGATCATGTGAGCCTAGCCATAGTTTAGAACATCAAATTAGGGCTTTTAGCCTAAAGGGTATTTTGGTAATTTCTAGGATTTATTAGGAATTATTTGGATTTATGTGTTTTTATTATTTAATTATTGATTAGTGCCATGATTAGTCCCTAACCTAGTCTACCCTAATCCATAGGTTAGCCACTAACCTAGAATGATAAGGGATAGATATTTGCATTGGTTAAAGGAGGATAAATCTTGATATTTACTTTGTGGATATTTTCACAAAATATCCAAAATATCAACCCTTTTGCCATGAAAGTCTTTCCCTTAGCTTGGAAGCAACCCAAGGACACCCCCTCCCCTTGTCATGGCAGCCAAGAACACCCCCCCTAGCCCTACACCATTCTATATAACCCCATTGCTTTCATTCATGGCCATTTACATGAATTTAAACCAAGAAAAATCCTATTTCTACAAACCTTGATAACTTGACCAATTTTGATCTAAATCACCTCTAGTTTCTTGCATTAGGCTCCCCTATACTAGAGGGTACTAGTTAGGGCCTGCTATCGAGGATTTGTGGAGCTTTGGACATTGGGAGTTGAAGGGGGTTTTCATTCAAAAAGGCCTAATATTGAGGATTTTGCACTCATAGGTAAATACCTATAAACCTAGCTAATATTGTGTTTTTCTTCATATTTGCATGCATCTAGGTAAACCCTAGCTCTGTTTTTAGGTTTGGTAAATTTTAGGGTTTGTTTGGTGTCGCATCGGACACGTATCCTATTTGTAAAATCATTGAATTTTAGTGTAAATTGCTCACTGTCATAGTATAAAATACACACTGTTTTCCAAATGTTTTTGAACCAAATTCTAGCCTAGACCTAGCTAACCTAACCCCTACTCACTGAGCACAAGTTGGCCTTGTGTCGTGTCCAAAACTGGACACAAAGCCCTCGGGACACACTGCACAGTACACAGGGAAAATGCCCTGCTACCACTGTGTCAGTTCTCACTGGACACGTCACTTGGACACGTCAAACTTGACACCCACCTTGGGGCATTGACTGACAGGTCATCCCCAAAGTTTGGGATGACTTCGTGTCGTGTCGGACACGAAATCGACTCATGAAGGGTCGTTCTATACACAGTGTACACACACAGACACTCGACTTTAGCGTGTCGTGTCCACTGTACACGACACGTGGACACTTCGTAAAGCCTATCCATAGGCGAACACATGGACACAACCACGTGGTGTCACGTGTCCCGTGTCGCGAACACAGACACGCGAAAACACTGACACGCAGTCTGAACATGTATTTTTGGGCTTCTGATACGTGTGTCGTCCCCTCTACACGACTCGTGGACACATATCAGGCCCATGGACACGAAGCCCAACCCTAGGCGCACCTTCGGGCACGAGCACGAGGCCTGTGTCGCTTTGTGTCGTGTCCTAGGTCATTTTCTAATTGTACTGATACGTATGTATCAGTTTAACCTAGTTTACCCGTGTGACTTTGAAACCTCGTGGACACGCCGTGTCACGTCGTGACACCGTGTCAGGATGCTAAGATCCTAGTCTAACCTAGGGGCTACAGTTACCAACCAACCTTGGGCCATTTTAGTTTGATTTAGGTTGTGTTTGGTTTAACCTAAGATCTAGGTTTACTGTCCAATATCCCATTTCTGTTTTATTCCCAGTTTTTGTAAAACGAATTTCAAACCTATTTTTGATATGTTTTACATATGTATTGGTGTATTTTCAGTGTATAAATATGTAGTATATATGTATGTGTGTGTGTGGGTGAGTTTTGGGGATAATTGGTGTGTGTGTGTAGTTATGTGTGTATATACATAGGTATGTGTATATGGGCTGTGTGTGTGTGTGTTTTCCTGTGGATTGGGGGGCTTTCCTGGATTCCAGGAAAGCTGGAAATTCCCCCCCATTCCTGTTAACTCTCTCTCCCTCTCTCTATTCAGCCTCCCCTATTCTCCTCTCTATATGATTCTCTCTCTCTCATTATATCTCTATATATATATTGTATATATATTGTATATATATTGTATTAGGTATATATACATATACATATATGTCTATATGTTATATAGATGTGTGTATAAATATAAGTTATATATTTGGGTATGGGTATATACATATTGACCCCTATATATAGGTATAATGTATAGACCCTATTATAGGTGTAAACCTATGAACCCTATAGCCTTGACCTAGGAATACTAACCTATGGGCTATGATACTAGCCTATGGCCATTAGGCCTAACCCTAATTGACTAGTAAACCAAGACTTAGCTAGTTTGACCCCAATTTGACTAAGTGTTGACCAAGGTCAACCTTAGGTCAAATTTGAACTAGCTTAACCTAGTTTTGACTTAAACTAACCTAGAATGACTAGTTTGACTAACCCTAACTAGTTTAACATTGTTTGACCTAACTTGGACTAGTTTGACCAGTTTGACTTTTAGTGTTGACCAAGGTTGACCAAAGTCAACTATAGGTCAAACCTTGACCTAATTGACCTAGAATGGACTTAGATGGACTCTAAATGACTTGGTACTAAGGTTTGACTAAACCCTAGACTGTAAACTAGTTGGTTAGGGTTTTGACCTATATAAGGGTATTATTGTAACTTGAGTTATATGGGTAGTCCCATGTAGATGAAGATATGTATGGGGTTAAGTGAGATAATAGGAGTTGAGTCTTGATTTGAGTTAGAGTATGGATTTGCTTGATTATAGGGTTAAGTTTGGTTTGTACTATATGTATTTGTGAGTGATATACCTTGTATAGGAAGTTGGTTATACCTTAGCCTAGTATTATAGTATCTTAGGTATTCTAAGACAGGTTAGCCTATGTTTGGTTTTGAGTTAGCCTTATAGAGTTTGACTGGATGTTGACCATAGTCAAGATTAACCTAATTACCTTATTGACTAGTCTATGATTAACCAAAACTTAGTTGGTCTAAGTTTGACCTAGACTTAACCCAGATTGATCATGTTGACTAGTATTTGGCTAGTTTGATTAGAATGTTGACCAAGAGTTGACTTTAACCTAGATTTGACTAACCTTGACTTGTTTAACCTTGTTTACCTTAAATGACTTAGTTTAACTTCTTGTGACCTAATATGACTTGATTTGACTTAGTTTGACTGTAGAGTTGACCAAGTTTGACTTTGACCTAGATTGGCTTAGAATTCATATAGATTGCATCGTAGATTTCATTTACCTTCATTTTGGACATGTCATAACTATATTGCTCTATTTTAGGACATTGTGACCCTGGTACAGACATCTGATATTACACTACTCTTTCCAGAGTAACAGGCGAGTACATTCTCTGATAATTCTCTCATTTATTTGTCGATTACTGTATTTCAGTTCTAGTTAGTTCTATGTGATTCTCTGTATCAACACGTATGGATATTTCTGGATTCATGTATGCGACACATACCTTACTTACTGATCTCTATTACTGGAATCACTGGAATCATTCCGGAATCATTTCTGGAATCATCATTTGGCCGACTCATCTCGATTTTTGTGTCTTGTACTGGATTCACTTGCTGGGCGGGGAAATATTGAGTAAGACATGTAGACATACCCCAAATCCGGAATCTCCTACTGGAATCTACTGGAAGCATAGCCATCTCTTGCCTGATCAGTGAGAGATGTGCCTGATACCTACAGCCGTTTGCATGTCGACCTCGGTATTTTAAAACACTGTTAGATCATAGTTGGACTCACCCTGGTTTCATTGATCACTGTTGGACTCATCTTGTACTGGAAATTATCTGGTATCAGATTATATGGACTGGACTCACACTGGGATTATATTAGACTTATATCGTACTGTCTGGACTCACACATGATATTCTAGTTCAGTTAGCTTTTATTACAGTCTTCATTGCCATGATTCTTCTCTTGTTTTAGTTACCTTTCTTTTCTTGTATCTTACTGTTTCTCTATGCCATCATTACCTGCATAGAACTGCCATGTTCATCAATAAAACTGTCTATAACTGCTTTACGTTCTTTGTCATTTACTTGGGTTTTTCTTGATGAGTTGTGCTCGTTCCCGTCCTGATTGGACCTGTTGAAAATATTACAGATGATAATCCTGAGGACACATGCCCTGCTTACCATGGACCTGGCGAGGGATTAGCTACCTTTGGTTCTGACTCTCAGGAGTGATTCAGGAGATTAGCTAGTAGACTACTTTAGCTTTCATGTTTTGGCTTGTTGTATTAAAGTTAAATATTGAGTCTGTATTAAGTTGGTTTGAGATATTGGTATATTATTTTAGCAGTTAGTTGTTGTTGTCTTTAATTCCTTAGGTATAACTTCTGTGTTATCTTTTTGTGCTTAGACTGTGTTTGAGTAGATCATACCCTTTACTTGCCCTCCATTCGGAGCTGATATCTGGACAAGTACTTTTTATATTCACTGCATGAGATTAGTTAGCAACCTAGAACAGCTTACTACCGCCGACACTGCGGCGTAGGCTGGACGTAACCACTTCTCGTGCCCTATACAGGGTGCGGGTTGTGACACGTTTTTTAGTGGTGGCCCATGCAGGTCGAGAGTCGCATTTGTGCGATTTCGTAGTAGCACGACGACTTAGTTGTACTGCTACGAGCCTGCGATAGAATATAGGAATTAAGGTATTAGGATGAGAGTATACCCAATCACTGTTAGGATTT
This sequence comes from Iris pallida, assembly GCA_029216955.1. Lineage (NCBI taxonomy): Eukaryota > Viridiplantae > Streptophyta > Magnoliopsida > Asparagales > Iridaceae > Iris > Iris pallida. Next base: position 17,284 of record JANAVB010026961.1, on the reverse strand, counting down.
CATGAGAGATTCCGGGACGACCCTTGAGAATCTTATTTTGAACTTCGATATTGAAAACCCTTTCCTCTTGTTTTAATTCACCCTCACTCCTGATGTTTAAGGGATCTTGGACTATTTAACCTTATTCATCATTACCTCCCTTATATTTTGACCTTCTTTACTGCTAATTTAGCCTTAGTTTTGCAAGCTTATATTTTATCGAGCTTGATCACGACATATTTTATTGGGGGCTAGTACCCACTAACATATTGTCTAATCAGGGCCGGTGCATGATGGTCTGATCAACCTATTGCACTTTGGTTCGCTTTCATATATTATTCTACATGGATGGAGCCACTTGCAGGTTCTGTTCTTTCAAATCTATTCCCATCTTGTTTCATTATATCTGTCTTGAAATCCAATTCCATATGCTCCTACCTATTTCTTATTTTTGATGAATTTGACCTGATAGTTCTTTTGATTTTATCTCTTACTTAGGAGTAGGAGTAGGAGTAGCTCTAATTGTTAATATAATCCTTTAGGAATGAATTGATGTATGTGCTATACCTTTGACTTAGAAGAGTAGCTCTAACCATAGAATGGTAAACCTCTTAACCCTATTGATTCATTATTTTCTTACCTACCTAGTCTAATACCCATAGTCACAGACTATCCCATTTAACCTATCCTTGTACTACTATTGCATCACAACTTCTGGTTTAAATTTAGGCCATTGACCATTCCCACTCTAATTATGATCATCGTAGGCACATTACTATGACTTTTAAATTAGGAGCACAAGACTAGTTGTTTTCTCAAAACCAATTTCACAGGCATGACCTAGACTTGACAACCTACACCCATGACCTTAGTATCCCACTAAGGCACACCATTTTATACTTCAATTGCTTAGTACGGCTTTCCTGACACAAGACTTCATCCTAAATTACCCCATAGAGTTACTTTTGATTCCAATTTAAATTGAGGACACCCTTGACCTAAACCTGCCAGTCCAATTTATTGGACATGACCCAGTATAGGTCTACTACCCACATTTTACTTGTTGACCTTGTATGCTGCTAAGTAGTAACTCTGACTTTGATTATTGAGGGTTTGACCCAGAAGGGGTACGACTATCTTAATTTCGAGGACGAAATTTCTCTAAAGAGGGTAGACTTGTAAGACCCAGTTTTCTGAAATTGGGGTATTTTTGAAAATCTATTATTTTTATTATTTATTAATGGTGTTTTAGTCATGATATGATTTTTGGTGATTTTAGTTAATTTAAAACTATTTTCTAAGTCATGGCTTATGACTTTATGATTTTACTAGTATAACCCTAGTGTAAACCCTAGAGATTTCATAACCTAGAAACTAACCATGATCATGTGAGCCTAGCCATAGGTTTAGAACATCAAATTAGGGCTTTTTAGCCTAAAGGGTATTTTGGTAATTTTCTAGGATTTATTAGGAATTATTTGGATTTATGTGTTTTTATTATTTAATTATTGATTAGTGCCATGATTAGTCCCTAACCTAGTCTACCCTAATCCATAGGTTAGCCACTAACCTAGAATGATAAGGGGATAGATATTTGCATTGGTTAAAGGAGGATAAATATCTTGATATTTACTTTGTGGATATTTTCCACAAAATATCCAAAATATCAACCCTTTTGCCATGAAAGTCTTTCCCTTAGCTTGGAAGCAACCCAAGGACACCCCCTCCCCTTGTCATGGCAGCCAAGAACACCCCCCCCTAGCCCTACACCATTCTATATAACCCCATTGCTTTCATTCATGGCCATTTACATGAATTTAAACCTAAAAAATCCTATTTCTACAAACCTTGATAACTTGACCAATTTTGATCTAAATTACCTCTAGTTTCTTGCATTAGGCTCCCCTATACTAGAGGGTACTAGTTAGGGCCTGCTATCGAGGATTTGTGGAGCTTTGGACATTGGGAGTTGAAGGGGGTTTTCATTCAAAAAGGCCTAATATTGAGGATTTTGCACTCATAGGTAAATACCTATAAACCTAGCTAATATTGTGTTTTCTCTTCATATTTGCATGCATCTAGGTAAACCCTAGCTCTGTTTTTAGGTTTGGTAAATTTTAGGGTTTGTTTGGTGTCGTATCGGACACGTATCCTATTTGTAAAATCATTGAATTTTAGTGTAAATTGCTCACTGTCATAGTATAAAATACACACTGTTTTCCAAATGTTTTTGAACCAAATTCTAGCCTAGACCTAGCTAAACCTAACCCCTACTCACTGAGCACAAGTTGGCCTTGTGTCGTGTCCAAAACTGGACACAAAGCCCTCGGGACACACTGCACAGTACACAGGGAAAATGCCCTGCTACCACTGTGTCAGTTCTCACTGGACACGTCACTTGGACACGTCAAACTTGACACCCACCTTGGGGCATTGACTGACAGGTCATCCCCAAAGTTTGGGATGACTTCGTGTCGTGTCGGACACGAAATCGACTCATGAAGGGTCGTTCTATACACAGTGTACACACACAGACACTCGACTTTGAGCGTGTCGTATCCACTGTACACGACACGTGGACACTTCGTAAAGCCTATCCATAGGCGAACACATTGGACACAACCACGTGGTGTCACGTGTCCCGTGTCGCGAACACGAGACACGCAAAAACACTGACACGCAGTCTGAACACGTATTTTTAGGGCTTCTGATACGTGTGTCGTGTCCCCTCTACACGACTCGTGGACACATATCAGGCCCATGGACACGAAGCCCAACCCTAGGCGCACCTTCGGGCACGAGCACGAGGCCTGTGTCGCTTTGTGTCGTGTCCTAGGTCATTTTCTAATTTGTACTGATACGTATGTATCAGTTTAACCTAGTTTACCCGTGTGACTTTGAAACCTCGTGGACACGCCGTGTCACGTCGTGACACCGTGTCAGGATGCTAAGATCCTAGTCTAACCTAGGGGCTACAGTTACCAACCAACCTTGGGCCATTTTAGTTTGATTTAGGTTGTGTTTGGTTTAACCTAAGATCTAGGTTTACTGTCCAATATCCCATTTCCTGTTTTATTCCCAGTTTTTGTAAAACGAATTTCAAACCTATTTTTGATATGTTTTACATATGTATTGGTGTATTTTCAGTGTATAAATATGTAGTATATATGTATGTGTGTGTGTGGGTGAGTTTTGGGGATATTTGGTTGTGTGTGTGTAGTTATGTGTGTATATACATAGGTATGTGTATATGGGCTGTGTGTGTGTGTGTTTTCCTGTGGATTGGGGGGCTTTCCTGGATTCCAGGAAAGCTGGAAATTCCCCCCCATTCCTGTTAACTCTCTCTCCCTCTCTCTATTCAGCCTCCCCTATTCTCCCTCTCTATATGATTCTCTCTCTCTCATTATATCTCTATATATATATTGTATATATATTGTATATATATTGTATTAGGTATATATATACATATACATATATATGTCTATATGTTATATAGATGTGTGTATAAATATAAGTTATATATATTTGGGTATGGGTATATACATATTGACCCCTATATAGGTATAATGTATAGACCCTATTATAGGTGTAAACCTATGAACCCTATAGCCTTGACCTAGGAATACTAACCTATGGGCTATGATACTAGCCTATGGCCATTAGGCCTAACCCTAATTGACTAGTAAACCAAGACTTAGCTAGTTTGACCCCAATTTGACTAAGTGTTGACCAAGGTCAACCTTAGGTCAAATTTGAACTAGCTTAACCTAGTTTTGACTTAGACTAACCTAGAATGACTAGTTTGACTAACCCTAACTAGTTTAACATTGTTTGACCTAACTTGGACTAGTTTGACCAGTTTGACTTTTAGTGTTGACCAAGGTTGACCAAAGTCAACTATAGGTCAAACCTTGACCTAATTGACCTAGAATGGACTTAGATGGACTCTAAATGACTTGGTGACTAAGGTTTGACTAAACCCTAGACTGTAAACTAGTTGGTTAGGGTTTTGACCTATATAAGGGTATTATTGTAACTTGAGTTATATGGGTAGTCCCATGTAGATGAAGATATGTATGGGGTTAAGTGAGATAATAGGAGTTGAGTCTTGATTTGAGTTAGAGTATGGATTTGCTTGATTATAGGGTTAAGTTTGGTTTGTACTATATGTATTTATGAGTGATATACCTTGTATAGGAAGTTGGTTATACCTTAGCCTAGTATTATAGTATCTTAGGTATTCTAAGACAGGTTAGCCTATGTTTGGTTTTGAGTTAGCCTTATAGAGTTTGACTGAATGTTGACCATTAGTCAAGATTAACCTAATTACCTTATTGACTAGTCTATGATTAACCAAAACCTTAGTTGGTCTAAGTTTGACCTAGACTTAACCCAGATTGATCATGTTGACTAGTATTTGGCTAGTTTGATTAGAATGTTGACCAAGAGTTGACTTTAACCTAGATTTGACTAACCTTGACTTGTTTAACCTTGTTTAACCTTAAATGACTTAGTTTAACTTCTTGTGACCTAATATGACTTGGTTTGACTTAGTTGACTGTAGAGTTGACCAAGTTTGACTTTGACCTAGATTGGCTTAGAATTTATATAGATTGCATCGTAGATTTCATTACCTTTATTTTGGACATGTCATAACTATATTGCTCTATTTTAGGACATTGTGACCCTGGTACAGACATCTGATATTACACTACTCTTTCCAGAGTAACAGGCGAGTACATTCTCTGATAATTCTCTCATTTATTTGTGGATTACTGTATTTCAGTTCTAGTTAGTTCTATGTGATTCTCTGTATCAACACGTATGGATAATTCTGGATTCATGTATGCGACACATACCTTACTTACTGATCTCTATTACTGGAATCACTGGAATCATTCCGGAATCATTTCTGGAATCATCATTTGGCCGGACTCATCTCGATTTTTGTGTCTTGTACTGGATTCACTTGCTGGGCGGGGAAATATTGAGTAAGACATGTAGACATACCCCAAATCCGGAATCTCCTACTGGAATCTACTGGAAGCATAGCCATCTCTTGCCTGATCAGTGAGAGATGTGCCTGATACCTACAGCCGTTTGCATGTCGACCTCGGTATTTTAAATACACTGTTAGATCATAGTTGGACTCACCCTGGTTTCATTGATCACTGTTGGACTCATCTTGTACTGGAAATTATCTGGTATCAGATTATATGGACTGGACTCACACTGGGATTATATTAGACTTATATCGTACTGTCTGGACTCACACATGATATTCTAGTTCAGTTAGCTTTTATTACAGTCTTCATTGCCATGATTCTTCTCTTGTTTTAGTTACCTTTCTTTTCTTGTATCTTACTGTTTCTCTATGCCATCATTACCTGCATAGAACTGCCATGTTCATCAATAAAACTGTCTATAACTGCTTTACAGTTCTTCGTCATTTACTTGGGTTTTTCTTGATGAGTTGTGCTCGTTTCCGTCCTGATTGGACCTGTTGAAAATATTACAGATGATAATCCTGAGGACACATGCCCTGCTTACCATGGACCTGGCGAGGGATTAGCTACCTTTGGTTCTGACTCTCAGGAGTGATTCAGGAGATTAGCTAGTAGACTACTTTAGCTTTCATATTTTGGCTTGTTGTATTAAAGTTAAAATATTGAGTCTGTATTAAGTTGGTTTGAGATATTGGTATATTATTTTAGCAGTTAGTTGTTGTTGTCTTTAATTCCTTAGGTATAACTTCTGTGTTATCTTTTCATGCTTAGACTGTGTTTGAGTAGATCATACCCTTTACTTGCCCTCCATTCGAAGCTGATATCTGGAAAAGTACTTTTTATATTCACTGCATGAGATTAGTTAGCAACCTAGAACAGCTTACTACCGCCGACACTGCGGCGTAGGCTGGACGTAACCACTTCTCGTGCCCCTATACAGGGTGCGGGTCGTGACAGGTACATTGTGTCATGTGCGTTTCACTTTCATCATGTACTCCTGTGTTTTCACCATACATGTACACTCTTGTGAATCTTGTACTCTTATATTCACAGAACCTTCATGTATACTATCATGTGCACCCTTTCATGGGCCCCCATGTGATATCATGTACAATAACATAACCTGTTTAGATCCTTATGTATTGATTGGGGAAACGGAGGAGTGCTAGTAATCATGTGAACAATTCCATAGTAGTGTAGATCATGTACAACCCTTTAGTGTAGATCATGTACAAATCTGTTCCGTTCATATGTGCTATCTTGTACTCTATATCACTAGCCACTGTTAGTTCTCTATTTATAGTAGATATTTCTATTACAGTTCTCTCCCTGTTTATATACTATATTTCTTCAGATCCTGTATCTTACTTTACTGCATGATTATATTTTCTAACCTGCTATGATTTGTTGAGATGTATTGTACTCGCTCCTGTCCTGACTGGACCTGTTGATAAATTTTACAGATAGCCTGGAGGTTGCCTGCTAGCCTAGAGGAGACAGTAGAGGTTGCATAGATAGCTAGGGTTTTTGCTTATAGTTTATTTTTAGTCATCTTGAGTTGTATTTATGGATTACTGTATTTGGGTTTTGAGATGTATTCTGAGTTTGTATCTTAGACACTTAGACTTCTATCTGTTGTATCTCTTTTCGATTTCATGTTTTATCTATCTTCCTTTATGCTCTACCTTAGATGTGATTGAGTTTACATTCTGCTATGTCGCCCCCATTCGGGGAGTATAAACTGTTTAGTCTTATACTGTTAGATGCATTGAGACCTAGGACATTGTTCTACCGCCAACACTGCGACGTAGGCTGGGCGTTGTTACGTTCTCGTGTCCTAACTCTAGGGTGCGGGTCGTGACACATGGGTTATCTTACGGGTCTGCAACATTCAATTTGATTTGGCGGTGAAGTCTTCTAGGGTCAGCTGCCCCGAAGCTACGCTCGATAATTATGGATCATTAACGAAGGACAGTTTACTACGAACCATGCTATATCTTATTTCGAAGCCAAACCACGTTTCGACGATTCTACGCGACTACCCAATTTCGGACAAAACCGTTTCTATCGGCGCCACTCATGCGTAACTATCCTCCGAGTCAAGTCATGCACTTCCGTCGATAATTTTGCAATTTATGAAACATGTACTCGTATCAAGTTCGAGTCTATCTTATTCGCGGGTCGACACACGAGATGCTATACGTATCGAACAATCGTCGATGACTTGTAGGCTCGTCTTAATTAATCACAAGGTTCATGATCAACCTGTTCGTTTCATTCTCGTATTGTTATTTACAAAACTTTGATAGCGCGAGGCGTACTCCATTTTGTATTTCCACATGGTACTTACGTTTCCTTACGTATCGATCTCGATACGTCGTATCAATTTCGATAGCGTAAGGGTCAACTTTGAATCCGTTTCAACGTCGACAACTTGCATTGCGTATGTCCAATTTTGCAACAAACTTTTCCATACGGATCAACTTGTTTTTCGATTCGTCGCATCCCACAATACTTTGATCGCGTAACTGAGTTACCGATTATCCAATATCGAACCCTCAAGTCATACGATCTCTCGCCCTCTAAGTTTCGTGTGTTTTTCAGTCGTACTTAAATGAGTTTTGCCGTAATGTAACCAACTATTTCTTAGGCACGATTACTCACGTCAACCAACTCTTCACCGAAGTCACACATCATGCGATTCGATTACAATTCGTATCGTCCAACATTTCTATCGAAATCGTAAGTCGTGTAATTCGATTCGTCTCGTCCAATATTTCTATCGAGATCGTAAGTCGTACGATTCGATTCGCCTAGCCGAACATTTCTAACGATATCGCAAGTCATACGATTCGATTCGCCTCGCCCAACATTTCTATTGAGATCGTAAGTCATGCGACTCATTTGTAAGCTCGAGTTTTTTTTTTTCCGTCGGTCCGATTATTGCTTCAAGGCATAATCGTTCCGCTAGTCTCGGTCGTTCGACCGACTTATAAATTCCGACCGACGTATCATTCATTGATACGAGTCTCGTCTTATCGTTCCAATCGATTTTCGAAGAACACTTGCATTAACATACCGTCATACAAATTTCTAATCGAGTCTCGGTACTCTTCCGTCCGTTGAGGACAAACCTTCCTCAATTTTCACAACGCGTCGATGCAATTCATCGCACAAGTGGTATACCATATACCACTCGGAATCGAGTCATTCATCGCCTACGTGGTATGGCATATACCACTCGGAAATCAAGTCATTTCCCTCGCACTATACTTAGTATAAACCGACAATCTCTTATGAATCATGATTTCCGCAGTGATCGTGCTTGATCACAACCGTAACTTTGATTAAATCAAATCCGACACAACTCAGTCAATGTTCTCGTTTGCCAACACAAGTTTGGTGTGTGATCGAATGATTCATTCTATCAATTTATGATTTTTAGTTTCTTTACGTTGCATCTCGTGTAACGATTTATTTCCAATCTCCTTTGCACTCCGTGCAACGATTAATTTGATATGCGTTGCACCACGTGCGATAATTTTACTTCCGACACGCGTTGCACATCGTGCAATGATTTATTCCCGACTTTGAAAGTCAATGTCCAAATTCGTTCAACACATTCGGTATTGGCTTATCACTTTCATTTTAACGCATATCCATAATTAACTCGTTGCACTTCGTGCATCATTTTATTTCTCATTCAACATGTTACATTGCAACAACATCTTAAATTGTATTTCACAATTTGTTGCACTTGCAGCAACTAACATTTTTACGTCTTGTTGCATTCAATGCAATAAACCCTTCGCAAATTTCTTAGCAAATATCATGTAATTTCCAAAACACATGCGGCAAAATTACACGATTTGTATTAGACTTATTGTATGGAACATCCAGTACAGCATCGAGTAGAGTCAAGAGTGATTTCAAGTGGTGGTGGGCGACTTTTTAGAATTGTAATGAAGCGAGCGTCCAGAGGAAATTGAACCTAGAGCTCTGATACTAATTTGTCATGCCCCGTGCGGCATCACGCCCCCTGCGAGGACGATGATTCGGGTGATTTCGGGTCGGGGCATGACAGTGCCTACCGTATGTGAAGCTTCCAAATATGAAAATTCTGAAGCTGGAAACAAGGACTACGAATACAATATCCTTAGGATATGCTAAAAATAGTGATGCTTGGAGGTATTTGAGATTGGATCAAATCATATCATTGAATATCGTGACACAAAATTCTTTGAAAAAAATTTGCTAGGCATAAGAACGTTGTTCTCAAGGATATTCTGGAGAATAATATTAGTGCAGAGAAGCCAAGTACTTCCACAGGTGATGTAGTCCAAGGATAAGTTGTTGTACATTTGAACCAAAATCTGCAAAGATATTATCTAAGCGAGTGAGGAGACCGAAGGATTTTGGAGATAATTTTGTCACCTATTAAAGTTGATCCGCTTACCTTTGATGAGACGATGAAGACCAGAGATATTGTATTATGGAAAGAGACTGTTAATGATGATATTGACTCCATAACATCTAACAATACTTAGGTGTTGATAGATCTGCCTGAAGAAACAAAATCCATCAGATGTAAATGGATCTTCAAGAAGAAGATGAAGGCCGACGGAACTGTTGATAAGTTCAATGTGAGACTATAGCCAAAAGATTTTCTTAAAAGCAGATGATCGATTACTTCAACACGTATGCTCTAATTGTGCGGACAACAACGATCATAATGCTTATTACTCTAGGTGTAATTCATAAGCTGGTGATTCATTAGATGGATATGGAAACAACATTTCTGAATGGAGATTTGACTAAGAAGATTTACTTACAACAACCAGAAGCATTTGTCGTCAAGGGTCTTGAAGAAAAAGTCTGTAAGTTGGTAAAATCTCTGTATGGTCTGAAGCAAGCTCCCAAGATGCGACATGAGAAGTTTGATAAGGTTATCAGATCAAACGGCTACAGAGTCAGTAAGATGAATAAGTGTGTCTATACTAAGTTCTCTTATGGAAGATGAGTGATAATTTGTCTTATAAAAAACAAAAGAAAATGAACCGTTGAGATCGCACCACATCTCCTGCATCCAACAGTCCATATGTGCCACAAAGAATGCTTTGGTTGGCTGTATTTAGTTAAATTAAAATAAAAATAATTTAGAAAGATGATTTTTTAAAAAAAACTTCACTTGATTTAATTCCTAAAAGTTTCAAATAACTTTAAACGATTCCATAAATACATAATTAGGAACCTAAAATTTTAAGTTTGGGCCTTTATATGTAGAGGTTGCCTATAGTAATCCATAGAAGTTGCTATAAAATAGATTTTGTAGGATTTTAATTATCTAAAAATTTCTAATAATTACCTAAATTCTAGAAGAATATTTAGAGCTATTACATGCTATAAAAAAGTGTTATAGATGTTTTATAGGCTATAGTTCACTTATTATCTTATGGGTACTTATCGGTAATGATTTTCTGAAATAAATTCTAAATATCTTAATAAAATATAAAATAATCTAAAAATATATTTTAATTTATTTTGGGGTCTTTGGTACACTTTTAAGACCATGAGCCGCTCGTTAGTACGTTATAGGAATATCAATATCCGAAATAACTTGGGTTAAATTTTTACAAATTTATTAAAAATTCTACAAAAATTCTTTAAATCCTAAAATGTCATGTATGGAAATTGGTTTTCAGTTGGTAGATATAAACTTTTGAACGTCGTCTCGGTATCCCATTTATTAAACACCCTCTATAACCAATTTTATAAGTTGTTAACGACTTAATTAAGATTTTCTGATAAAAAAATTAAAAAAATACTACCTAAGGAAGAAGATACTACACCTACACACCAATCAGGAACAGTCTAGGAGGTTGGATTATCCTAGTCGAGCTAATTTTGGTTGTCATTTGTCCTTGACATCAGAAAAAGATAACAAAAAAAATTATAACAAGCTGAAAGTTATAAATATTGAAGTGATCAACTCCAGAAAAGATATCTCCAGTTCTAATGACTGCGTGGAGCACGGATTCTGAGTTCCTCTCCTGACTCATGAGCTACTTGAGACCTTCCTAGTCGTAACTCAAAATATTGGCATGGATAATTACTAGTTCAACTGACATAGAGGAGTTGGGGTGGACAACGGAGACTTTATCGGCAGAGAGGTGTAGATTTAGGGGCCGGGGGTCGCCCTAACCAGGAGGTTTCCCTAAGCCCGATGGCTTGTCAGGCTTACCCCAGGGCCGGCCCCGGCCCCGGCTCCAATCACCCTAACAATTGCATACTGCCACCATGTCAACACCACCACCTCCTCTTCGCTTCACTCACCCTTCCATCCCTACATCCTTCTCTCTTCAGAAGAGAAGACAACAGACAACAAGAACGAGGACCACAACATCAAAACAGCCTCAGTACAACAGGAGTAGTCACCGTGCACGCACATTATGTACACGAGACCGACGCGCGTATGTAATAGATCTATTGCTACAGCTGCATAAATCACAGCAAGAAGTCGCAGAAGTGGAGCTATTGATGTAGCTGACCACTGCCAACAGCTACCAAAATATGGGGTTGATCCCCCAGTCCTATGCCGATGCTCGATCTCCCCAAGCCTCCTTGGCTTTCATCGTCTTGCTCCTCCTCATATCATCGTCACGCATCAATCGCACTCTGAAACACACATAATGAGACACTCGATGTGCACGACTTGGCATAGTTAAAACGGAAATAATAAAGACTAATTCTAAAAGTACTCCAACTTTTGCTTCGGACTAGTCCAACTTTTTCCAAAATTATTTACAAGTTTGCCATCCAAAAAATTGTTTCAAACTAGCCTATTTTTTTTGCAAAACTGTCAAATAATTTGACAGTCCTCCTAATAGGAAGGACTGTCAAAAATTTGATAGTCCCGATCCCTGGCCGCCGCCTCCTCTCATTCGCCCGTCCTCCTTCACATCCTTCTCCTTCTCCCCCTCCTCCGCCTCCTCCTCTGCTCCTCCTTCCCCTCCCCTCCCCTCATCCTCGTCGTCGTCGTCGTCCTCTGCCTTCTCCTCCTCTGCCTCGTCCTCCTCCCCCTCCTCCGCCTTCTCCTCCTCTGTCTCGTCCTCCTCCTCTGCCTCCTTCGCCTTCTCCTCCTCCTTCTCTCCTCCCCTCCCGAGCTCGATCGCTCCCTCACACGCCCCTCCGCGTCAGCTCCCCCGCTCCGCCAAGGGCGTCCTCCCCCAGGCGCCTTCGTTGGCGTCTGTGCCCCGCCGACATCCGCGTCCCACCGACGTTTGTGCCCTGACTCCGACAATGAAAATTTAGGGGTTAAGCTAGCCCCAAGTAGAATTCGGACTAACCTGAGTAAAAGTTCTACCAAATTGTACTGTCCTGTAGTAAGGGCTAGCCCCAAGCAAAAGTTGGAGTGCCCTTAGAATTAGCCATGATAAATGGCCTGCGATTTCTGCTCGCGGACGTGACCGCTGGCCTACGTGGCCGAACCCCATTCTTTCCCTCCTATTTGCGTAGGACCACTGCCGGTAGACCTGCCAATGAGAGGCTGCAACGTGAACTGTGGACCAAAAGTGCAGTCCATGTAGCAGCGTCCTAGTTGAAAATTGTAAAATGGTTGCCAAGAATTTGATCCTTATCCGTCCTGATTTTCCATTTCAAATGTTACTCATATATTCTTGCATGGTTGTCGAATTGCGACGAGAATGACATTGTTGAACTTGGGATGACGGACTTGTTCTACGGTAATAGTGTCGATGCATTTTGAGAACCTTTTTCGGGATGCCATTTTTGGGGACTGCATTTCGGCAAGTCGTGTGGTTTTGGAAACCACTACTTGGATTACAAATCCGAGAGCATTGATGAGTTTATACCCTCGTTTTGGTGATGTACGTTACTTTTGTTTTCTATTTTGTTCTAACTTGTCTTATTTTCTTGTTGTGTAGGGACCATGTGTCGTCCAGATTTGACTCAGGAAGTGAATTTCTGCAATTAGAGCATCTCCAATGCAAGTGTGAGTTTAGAAAAAAGTTATTGCCACATAGGAATAACAAGGCTTTATTGAAAAATTCCTCCTCCAATGCAAATGTCAAAAAAGTTATGAAGTTGACATGGCAAAGACATTGTGAAGTTGGTTGTCTAGTTCTAGACAATGTACTTCACAATATCTTACCTCCACATCATGAAGTATGAATAAAAAAAATTAGAAATAAAGGAAAAAGTTGTCTTGGAAGTTGAAAAAAATAGATTTTATTGTCTTCTCAATATTTTTGCATTGGAGAAGATTTTTCTACTTCATTGTCTTGTGTGAATGTACTCTAGTTACCTAGGAAAGACATTGTCTTGTGCGTCATTCCACATAGGAATCACATTACAAAATATTAGGGTTGGAGATGCTCTTAGACATTTCTGACTATTAGATGATGTGAAGTGATTCTATATAGCAATTTGGATGCAGGTTTACCTTTGGCTTGAGCTTCAGTTATTGTTCAACAACTATCGGTTATTGTGTTCGTCCATGTCACACATGCCATCCCTTCTCAAATGCGGATAAGATAAGTATACCTCGTCGAATGCAGTTTATTACTTATATTATGATTATGATGTTACTTATATTATGATGTTACTGTTATTATATAATACTTACGTTATATTTAACCCCGTTAAAAGGTACCTGGGCTTCCGAGTTAGGCTCGGGTGCGATTGATCAATTGAGGTTATCAGGTTCGATGGATAACAATATTGATTATTGTATGCCTGTTGGGGTACTATGTTACCTCGTGATATCTCTTGAAATATACTCATCTCCCGAGACACGGTTATTTGTGCATTCATATCCAGGAACGTACCCTCGTGTCTGACTCGCCATCAGAACATTCCGGACGTGGATCCACTACAAGATAAATACCTTCTATGATGGCTAAAAAGCGTTATAAATAACTTTTTATATCGCATTTTAGTTGCACCTAAGTGTTCTAATAACTAGTGTTGTAAATATTTTAGAAAGCTTTATATATGGGATGTACATATATTAACTTTTTTTTCACAAAGCGCTATTAAAATTTCAAACTCATTTATTATAACACTATCATAACTAAGATGTTATTGAAAAATATAATAAAAGTGTTATAAAAAAAGCCTCTTAGTACTGCTCAAATTTCAAAGCGTTATTAAAAACAATAGTTAAAGGAGTTTACAAGAGTTTGCAATAACATAATAAAATTACTGGAAAAAAGAAAAAAAAAATTACTACAAAATTACCAAAACTTATCACTTTATTTTGTAATATAATATTGTGAAAAAAGAGGACCCTGGAAGATATAAAACTTATGTGCAAATGTGCAAATATTGTCACTAAATATTCTGGAACACATCAAATATGCAAGAAGGCCGAAAGCATAGCTTGAAAAGTTTTGACCATCACAATGTTTAAAACTAAAATATTGATCTTCTTGTAAGGAACACTTTTATGCTGGCCATGACAACAATTATGCTCACTATCAGGATGGTTGTGGTTAGCAGGACGCCCATCTGCAGGAGATAGGGAGATATCAGATATGGTTCTGTTTGCCCACCGTTATGTTGATGTAGTCCTCCGTATCGTCAACATGCTTTAATAGTGGCACACCTCCTCCACGTTTTCAGCAGACCGAGGCCATCATGCGGGAAAAGGAGGTTTGATGACTGTACACGTATGACGTTCATGTTGTCAACATACTAAAAAGTAGGGGTGCAACTCGGGCGGGTTGGGTCGGGTTTGAGGTCAACCCGAGCCCAACCCGATAGATCATAAGCCTAGCCCAAGCCCAAGTCCGACCCGACTTCGGGTTCAACATATGAAGCCCAAGACCAAGTCCCGAGGATCGGGTTGGGCTCGGGTTGGGTCGGATCAGTCGGGTTTATCGGACTCTAATATGATATTTAAAATAATTTTAAACAAGAGTAATATTAAATGCATAATCAAATAGCAATCAAGCCTCAATCATTACAAAATAAAATTGAAATGAGATTTAGAACAAGGAATTGAAGAGTTTGGGTGAAAAAAATTATAGTTTAAACTTTTTATTTAAGTAGTATGGAACAATATATATATAAATTATATATATGTCGGGTTCGGGTTCTTCGGGTTACCCAGCACATGAACCCAAGCCCAACCCGATTTTTGATCGGGTTCAAATATTTTAACCCGAGCCCAAGCCCGAACCCGAATATCTTCAACCCTAACCCAACCCATTAACGGGTTTACCCGATCGGGTTCGGGTTAAGCCCGCCCGAGTTGCACCCCTACTAAAAAGCATCTCCAAACCTATTGTCTTGTTTTATGTTGTGAATCCTATGTATCATGAGATATAAGACAATATCTTTCTATGTGACAAGATACATTCACCCAAGACAATAATATAAAAATATATTCTCCAATGCAAAAATTTAAAAAGACAATAAAATTAATTTTTTTTTCAATTTTCAAGACAACTTTTTCACTTCTTCTTTTATATATATATATATATATATATATATATATATATATATATATATATATATATATATATATATATATATATATTTTTATTCATAATTGATGATGTGGACATAAAGTTATTATGAAATGCATTGTCTAGATCTAGACAACCAACTTCACATTCTCCTTGCCATGTCATTGCCATGTCAACTTCACAATTTATTTCACATTTGCATTGGAGAAATACTTTTGAAAAAAAATGCTTGTCATTCCTATGTGGCAACCATTTTTTCCAAACTCACAATAGGGTTGGAGATGCTCTAAGGCCATAATGCGGGAATGGGGACTTGACGACTGTACACGTATCCTCACGTTGGAGAAATTATTGTGTGATTCAGCCTCACCACGTGGCAATGATGAATGGTGAGTCCGACCACTCATTTTTTTGACACTTGGCATAATATTTTGCATAAAAAATTTCAAAAAATTGTAAAAAATATATTTGATATATAAAAATTCACTTGGCATATAATTAGAAAAAAATATTTTTTTTTCTTTCAAAAATATTAAAAAAATTAACCTAGAAAATAAGAGAAATAAAGTGATATAGTATATTGTGCCTAAGGGGGCGTTTGGTATGCGGAATACTATATAGCCGGAAATTCTATATTATCGGGAATCAAATTCCAAGAAATTAAGCATTTGGTTTGCGGAATACTATATAGCCAGGAATTCTATATTTTCGGGAATCAAATTCCAAGGAATTAAATTTCCTGGAAAATTACATTCCCATGTTTGGTGGCAATATAAATATTCCCGGAAAAAAATAAAAATAATAATAACGAAAAAAATGAACAAATATAAAAAAAACGGTAAAAACGACAAAAAATCGGTAAAAACGAAAAAAATGGTAAAAACAAAATAACAAAAAACGACAAAAACGATGAAAAACGACAAAAATCGTTTAAAACGACAAAAATGACCAAAAAGCGACAAAAATGTATAAACGACAAAAAAACAAAAAAGGTAAAACGAAAAAAAACAAAAAAATAAAAAACGACAAAATAACGAACACACGACATAAAATAACCAAAACGACAAAAAACAACCAAAATGACAAAATGAAAATAATCGATAAAAACGACAAAAGGGACAAAAAATCGGTTAAAACGACAAAAATAGTTGAAACGACAAAATTGGTTAAAACGACAAAAATGTTAAAACAACAAAAAAATCGTTAAACGACAAAAAATAACCAAAAGCGACAAAAACGACAACAACGTAAAACGACAAAAAAAAACAAAAATGACAAAATGCCATACAAATCAGTAAAAAGACCAAACAAGCGACAAAACGACAAAAAGGACTAAAAATCGGTAAAATAACAAAAAAAAAGTTACAAAACGCAAAAAAATCGCTTAAAAACGAAAAAAAATTGACAAAAAGCGACAAAAAGGACAAAAATTGGATAAACGACAAAATCAAAAGTGGCAAAAAGACAAAAATGGGTAAAACGACAAAAATCGCTTAAAACGATAAAAATTGGTAATGCCAAAAAGCATAAAAAACGACAAAAAAATAATCAAAAGGGACCAAAAAAAAAAAATGAGTAAAAACGACAAAAATTGCTTAAAACGACAAAAATTGGTTAAAACGACAAAAAATGACAAAAAAACGATAAAAACGACAAAAAAGAAAAAAAAATTCAAACTAATCAAAATTGATTAAACAAAGAAAAAATTTAGACAATTTTTTTTTTTTTGCCCGGCAAAAAAAATACCCACCTTTTCTCAAGGATAGAATTCCCATGTTTTGTGGTAAACTATTTACTCGGGTATTTATA
>JANAVB010026960.1:0-27816 GCA_029216955.1 Iris pallida | reverse complement strand
ACATTAGTTTTTGTCAATCTTGTAATTTCATCTGAGTTATAGAGATTGAGATTTGTCCAGGTGACGTAGTCACCACCATATACTTGTCTTTATCTGTGCTTGGTGTCCGTTAGACGGGGTTGGTTATTTCAGGTGGGTTGGCCTTAGTTTTTGCTGCGGCAACGTCTCAGATACGGTATCAGAGCGCAGGAGGGCGTATCCGATTCCCAACGTCTGGTATCAGAGCTTTGGAGGTTCTGACAACCATGTCTACGAAGCAGATAAACACTCATATGATCGCCCTCACAGGGGAAACTGGGCGATTTTAAAACCAATGATGGAGGATCTACTCTTGTGCAAGGACTTGCATGGTCCGTTGGAGGGCGACAACGCAAAACTAATGGACAAAGCTGCTAAAAACTGGAAACGACTGGATCGAAAGGTCGTTGGATTCATCCGCCAATGGTTGGATGATTCGGTATTTCACCACGTGTCCATGGAGAGTTCGACAAAAGCATTGTGGGAGAAGCTGCATTCGCTATACGAAAGGAAGACGGCTGGCAACAAGGCATTTCTTATTCGCCAACTCATCAACTCGAAGTACACAGAGGGTGCCCCAGTGGCACAACATCTGAACGATGTTCAGGGTATCATCAATCAGCTGTCTGCGATGAAGATGGTGATTGATGATAAGCTTCAGGCCCTACTGCTCTTGAGTTCTCTGCCGGAAAGCTGGGAGACGTTGGTGGTGTTAGTGAGCAACTCTGTGCCTGATAGAGTTGTCACGATGGAGGCAGTCAAAAGTAGCTTGTTGAATGAGGAGGTCTGACACAAGCAAGTAGAATCGTCGTAGGAGTCCGCTCTGGTAACTTCCTACGGGAAGGAAAGACCTAATTCACAGGCGAGGACAGGGAAGAGTTCTCAGAATCTTGCGATTGTGGACCGCAAGGAGGACTTCTATCATTGTGGTGAAAGGGGTCATATCAAAAAGAACTGCATGAAGCTCAAGGCTGAGAAGGCAAAAGGCAAAGATGATCAGGAGGATCTCACAGCAATGGGAGATATCATCATCGCAGCAACCGACGCAGAGGAACCTTGTGGCATGTGTCATGACGACGATTGGGTCATGGTCATGGGGGCGTCATATCACGCCACTCCACATAGGAGTATCTTCACATCATACCACGACGATAGATTTGGATGTATGAAGATGGGCAACAAGGGCACGACTGCAGTTGTAGGCATCGGTAATGTGCACTTGACAACGAAGCTCGGTGAGAAGCTCGTTCTCAAGGGTATGCGACATATACCGAGTTTGTGCTACAATTTAGTTTCGGTAGGGAGGCTGACAGATGATGGTTGTTACAGTCTGTTTGGGGACAAAGAGTGAATTCTTGCGAAGGGTTTCCAACAGTTGGCTCTAGGAGATTTGTGTTATGGCATGTACATGCTCAAGCCGCTGAGCTGTACAGGTAGGCCACAGACACCGGATAAAGGCTCGAGGTGTGCTCGACAGGAGATGGATCTTCGAGAACTTGTTGAGAAGAGGCAGTCACGCCCCAGAACCAGAATACTGGCAAGTAGGGACGGACCAGGCCAGCTACGTATACCAAAGTACTCCAGTACTCCGAAATAACGTATAAGCTGTATAGATGGGGGTTACTACTACAAGCCAACAGTCGATCCTAGGTCAAGCAATCCTAGGTATCTCAATCACAGGCAAATATGTAAAGTATAAGAAGTAAGATCAACTGGAATATAAAATAGTAAAGCGTCCCAAACTATCATATATCAATGATCATGAAGGTAGTAATACAGAGTGAAGACTAGCAAGAGTAATAGTCATACATGATAAGCTCTAGCTATAGTCAAGAATACGCAAATCATGTTCTGGCCCGTAGGCTAAATGTCAAGTCCAAAACACGAGCTAAACACGTGCTCGGAGGCTAAACACCACAAAAGAATAATGTACATAACTAGTGGGAGAATGAAATAGAAAATCCACTAAGGTACTCTGGTGCTCTGGGTAATCACCAACGAGTGAAAGGTACGGAAGATCCTCCGGGCTCCTCTATCAGATCTGGCCAAACAAAACCAGTGGGGTCAGACCCCCAATAGCAAGTACCACAAAGGAAGCCAAACTATGAACTAAAACCAGCATGCAAATCATAGCAACGGATAGAGACAAAATTAAGTAAAAGCAAATCGAGACTCGTACGCTACCAATGCACTTATCCCGAGAATAGGAAAGACAATAAGTAAAGCAACATGTAGCATGAAGTAAAGGACATGTGACGTAATATAAACTGTGTACATGTAAAGAAAAGGAAGTATATGAACATGAAAGATAAACTAGACATGTGAGCATGTTAAGTAGCCGGGTCATGTGAGCATGTTAGATAACTAGAACATGTAAGAGAACTGGAATATATGAGCATGTTATGTAACTGGAGCATGTGAGCATGTTATGTAACTGGAGCAAGTGAGCATGTTAAGTCCATATAGAACGACAAATGATTAGATGACTTAGGAACTATTCTGGAACCCAAGTTACAATCCGTAAACCAAACAAGGACCGGGGTTGTAACCCTTCTCCTGAAAAGAACTTTAGTATCTAATCATTTACCGGCAAAAAGTAAAGCATAAACAAAGATGTACTGAAAATAAACAAATTCGGACACTGCCTAGACAAACTAGACTTGACTGGACTCCATACAATAGTCACGGCCAAGCAATGAGTACGGCTTTATACATTAGCTAACTAGGGTTATCACAATCCTAATTACTAACAAATGCAAGTCTGAGAATTCCAACTCCAGCACCTGCCTGCTACTACCTGAATGGTCCAAGCCAATGGTAGTAGTAGATACATCGCCCAGGAGACAAATGTATCCTAGTAATAGTACATCGCCTAGGAGACAAATGTACCCTATGGTAATAGTGGATACATCGCCCGGGAGACAAATGTATCCTATAGTAGTGCAACACTCGACGGTGCGCTGGAAGTGTGCTCATCATGACAGATAGCTCCAAATCCCATGTATATATATATATAATGCCAAGACCAAAGGGACAACAGGTAACTGGGAAATTCTCAATGATCTAAGTAATCAAGCTAGTTGTTAAGTCCTTAATATTTTTTTGTTGGATTTCGGGTGTGGCATTCCGCAGAATCCATCCTAGACATAAGACATGCAAGACTGGACAATAACGAGAATGTGCACCATAACAAGCCACAATAAGAAACTATAATAGACAAGAAGCTAGGAGTGCGCTACGACGAGCCACTATCAAGGAGCAAGACATGTACTGGAATCAAGAGTGCGCGATGACAGGCCACTATCATGTAAGCAAAGAAAGACATGTACAAGAGTGCACCACGACGGGTCACTATCTAGTAAGCAAAGAAGACATGTAAGAAGAGTACGCCACGACGGGCCACTATCATGTAAGCAAAGAAGGCATGGCAACAATTATTATAGCTTGTAAGAAAGAATCTATCAAAAGACATATCATGGCATGTGGGAAACAATAATTAAAGCTAAGTACATTTCATAGAAAATGATTGAACATGTGCTAGTGTCAAGTGTATATAGGGTGTACAATCATTCTTTAACTATGCAAGATCATCTAATCATGTTAAGAAATCATTACAATCAAAGAAAATATCAAAAACGGACAAAAACGGGCAGAAACGGGCAAAAAACAGACTAAAAAAGCATAAAACGGCATACCGGCGGTATACTGCGACATACCGGCGGTATACCGGCCTAAAAACAGAAAGTTTCTGTTGCAAAAAATGGCATACCGGCGGTATACTGCGGTATACCGGTTTTTCAAACAGCAACAAAATTCAGAATTTTGCCAAAACTTGTTTCGGCCATAAAAACTACATTTTAAATCGAAATTCGGACTTTTAAAAGTCAAAATTGAATAGAATTGAATTTCCTACAACATAGAAGTATTAGTTTTCACAAATCAAAACATTTGATAGATTAATACCTCAAAATACTCCCAAATAGAGGTTATCGGGACACCAAAACGGGTTCCAATTGCCACCAAACTCAAAATCTATGATATACAAACTATGTGAGGGCCTCATATATGTATATGTGATCAAGATCCATGATGGTAACACTAGTATCGCTCTTGATACCAAGTTTTCTACTAAGTCCATATTGGGTTTTTAACAGAAAATCAAAACCTTGCTTAAACAAATTTGGAAACATGTATATATACGAGAATCATAAGGAAAACATATTTAACAAAATGAGTTTAGAAAAATTCTAAGTATTTACTACCAAGAAAAATAAAATGACAACAAAAACATTTTTGTTCAAGATTTTTGGCAAGATGTACTTGCCTAGGTTAAGCTCCAAGCCTAATCTTCTACTCCTCCTCCTAGGGGGGTTAGACACCACACCCAAGGCCTCAAGGCCAAGCTCTTGACAAGCTCCAAGGGGGAGAGAAGGGAAGAAGAAATGAAAAAAGAGTGAAGAGAATGAAAAGAGAGAGGAGAGAGAAAGTGGAATGATATATATAGAAGGAGAATTAATCTTAGCCGTCGGACGGTGATCCATGGTGAATATCTAAGTCAATCCTAGCCATTCAAACAAAACCAATTATCCATTGGGTAATAGGGTGCATCTACACTATTCACGAAAATATCTAAATACTATTCATCAAAATATCCAAAATACTATTTACGAAAATATCGGAAACACTATTCATGAAAATATCTGAACTCGAAAATATCTAAAATGTGAAAAATCTGTATGGATGGTATGCTGTCGGTATACACCGGCATACTGGCGGTATGCCGGCCAAGAAGAAAATCTATAAGTTTAGGAAAAATTTTAAAGCATTACGAAAACCAAAAAAATATGAAATATACTACAAAATACGTATCCGTATATAAATACCGATACTGTAAGACGAGTCTCACAGAGGCTTCTAGGTGATTTGAGGGATACGGAGGATTCGGTTCGTCGAGGCAAAGCGACAGATGGTGGTGAGTCAAAGATTGAGGGTCAGTCTGTCAGTCCCATGACAGCTGGTCGGTCTCCAGGTGGGGGTTGCTCTACAGATCCGATTTTACGACGGGTGGTTTACCAAAGCTTCACGGAGCGATATCGGTTTCAGCAGTTCGAAGCCAGGAAGGAGATCAAGGTTTACAGCAAACTCAATCTGAAACGGGAGCATCATCATTCACACAGTTCAGGGGGAGCTGCGGGTTATCGATGGCATGCACAGTGCGTGATATTCGGCTCGAGGACGCATGTGTATGGGGGAGCTTCAAGTTCAGACACGAAGGTAGGCAGGTTCAGGAGTTCGAATCCCAGGAGGACCGTACTGTCTGCTTGGTTGGGCCAGCCAAGGATGAAGAAGCTCGTTGGAACGTTAACACTTTTCGGTAGAAGATGGAAGTCGGGGACATGCAGCCGAGACTTACGGTGAGGCTGATCGTCAGGGACTTCGATCTTGATCATGTTATTGATATCGGCAGGATCCCAGTGGTACAAGAGGTGTTACGCATGGCAGCTAGCATCAACGTGACGGTCGAAGAGCTGGAGACGAAGGAAGACGCAAAGCAGTTCGGGGGATAGAAGATCAGTGGCATGGGGGAGCAGGAACTCTGTCGCATGACGACAGACATGGAGTCCAGTTGAGGAGCCATGGGGTCAACACCCTCTCATCTGACTGGAGGGAGAGATTGTTGGAGTCCAGTCTGGATTTGGTAATAGCATATTTATGAAGTCCAAATCTGATTAAATATTTGATTTAATTTGATTTGATGTCCATAATTAGTGCAGGGCTATTTAGATATAATATGATTCTTATTTGAGAGTTTCATATTTGAGAGATCCTATTATAATCTAAAATAGGATGTTGATGGGCTATTTTAGGTGTAGTAGGATTTTTATTTGAGGGCTTCCTATTTATGAAATCCTATTATGACCTAAAATAGGTTTTTCTCATCCTATATATATGGGGTGAGGGTGGAGGCACAAAGCACAGCACAAAAAGTGAAGATTCGAGGTGCTTGTCCACAGAAAATCTAAGAGAAAGTTTTGTACTTTGCTCTTAGGACTTCGCCATCTAAGATAGAAGGAAGAATAAATATAATCGTGGGGTCATCAACTTCGGTTAGAAAGATTGCTACGGGTTATTGAGCGATTTTAATTGTAATCTTTCTTTTCTTCTTGAGTGTGGTGAGGTGGTTGAACCTATTAGGGCAAAGGGTTCAACATTAGTTTTTGTCAATTTTGTAATTTCATCTGAGTTATAGAGATTTAGATTTATCCTGGTGACGTAGTCACCGCCATATACTTGTCTTTATCTGTGCTTGGTGTCCGTTAGACGGAGGTTGGTTATTTCAGGTGGGTTGGCCTAAGTTTCCGCTGCGGCAACGTCTCAGACACGGTATCGAAGCGCAGGAGGGCGTATCGATTCCCAACAATTACAACCCACACGCACCTATAAGTCTTGGGAGGTTCGAATCCTGTCAGTCTCGCTTGGTGTCTGTGCTGTTTGCTGGACAGAAAACTAGGAGTACCAAACATGACATTTGAGCAAGAAATACATCCGAAAGAGCATGACTTTGTAGCAGTAAAAAAATTCGATACATTTTCTAAAAAGAACGATACCAATTTCAATTCTATTTGCTAGGCTTTGATGTGTTGTAAAAAAAATATTCTTAGTCTAAATCGATGATTATTTGGCACAGAATTCTGCACCGAAGCCAAGTATAGGGGCAGAGGGAGGCTCAGGCAGCGGCGATGAGGATATCGGAAGATAAGGCAGCATTCTACAACTGCAGTTTCTACGGATATCAGGACACTCTCTGCGACGATAAGGGCATGCATTTCTTCAAGGACTGTTACATAAGGGGGACGGTCGACTTCATCGTCGGCAATGGCAGATCTATCTACTTGGTAATTAAACTCTTCAATTTCCTACATTCAGTCATGAGAATTTTGATCATTCCGACTCGATCTCAATCTATGTATGTATGTTCCTGCGTTCTCAGCTTGACAGGTGAACTACTATTGATATCACACTTTATGTGCACTCTACCTTACATGACCCGCTTCGCTCTATATTTTAGAAATTATCGTTGGAACCAAGGGCGGAGCAAAAAAAAAATTCGGGAGGCTAAGCGCATGGATGAAAAAAAAATCTACTCAAAAAATGAAAAAAACTACAAAAAAGCTACACAACCCACACCTACGGAAATTGAACCATGAACCTTCCATATAAACATCTAACCACTAAACCAATTAAGATAAGACTTACATGTGATAATATATTGGTACCTCCTGATATTTATTTGTTTTTAAGTCCATGTTACAATCCGGGATAGTCCAGCTTATGGCACTGGTTGGAACCAATGTTCACAATATCGGTATTGGTATCGGTATTGGACCTCTATCGATAATTTCGGATTAGAATATCGAATTTTTTGGTATCGAAAAACAAATAACTGTTAATAAATTATTAAAATTTTAGAAAAATATTTTATTCGTTTAGACATAATTTTAAGTATTTATGTGTTGTTTTAGACTTTTAGTTTTGAAATTAAATGAAATAATAGTCAATTGTGATAATTGATTTTACCTGTAATAAATAAGTTTTTTTTTCATTTACATTATTTTACACCCTCACTCATTGAGTTTTTTTCTTCCAATCAAATTTTCTGTCGAATTGACAGAGAATGAGACCCCAAACATCAGCATTTCTTAGTATTGATAGCTAACGATTTGTATAGAATCGAGACATGTTAAATCGTATAAATATCGACGGTAGCTTATACTGTTGAAACCTTCTAATTTTTCATAATGATGTTTCAGCGAACTCAGCCGGCTCTTGTGGTCAGCAAGAAGAGATATAACCTCTTTGGTTAGGTCGGCGGTCTCAGGATCAAACCAAGGGTGAGTTGTTGTGAGTGTAAAAATTGGAAACGTTAGACCCAAATGGCATGTAAGGGCATTTTCAAAAAATAAAAATAAATCAGTTTGTATTTTCTTTGCCTAAACCTGTTAATTTGAATACTATAGAAACTATACTACTACCACTACTATATAGTAACTAGCGCACCTATCCAAAAGAACACTAGCATCGATAAATTTGCTACTAACTCAGGAAACTAATTATGAGAATTGAGTGTGTGTGTGTGACACGAACGTTTGGTAATCCTCTACGTTGTCCGCCAGCGGACAAGCCATGTGTCATCATTTCATTGACATGTCAATCGATATGAAATATTCGTAAATACAGAAAAAGACAACAGGGTGCAGCCACGCATGACGGACGGTCCAGTCCGTCTGCGAGCAAATTAGCTTTTCCAATTTCGAAAATAATTTGTGACTTCTCATATATATACATACAGGACTGCGTGATCGAATCAGTAGCCGACGGCGAGACATGGATCACCGCTCAAGCAAGGGCGAGCGCCTCCGAGATGACCGGCTCCTCCTTCCTCCGATGCAACGTCACCGGCTCGGGGAACGTGTACCTGTCTCGAGCATGGAAACAGAGCTCGAGGGTGGTCTTCGCCTACACCTACATGAGCAGCATTGTCAACCCGGAGGGCTGGGATGATCACAACATCGCAAGCCACCAACAGTAAGTTCGGTGCCAAGGGTTAGACTTCCCAATTTCTATATTCTAGATTGTAGAAACTCGTTTTGTAGAATAAAAAGTCCCAATTTGGAGCTCCAACTTTCTACATTTTAGACTTTACATTTAACTTTTTTTTCCACGTCAATTTTTACCACACAATCTTTGGGACTGAAGCTAACTTTATCATTTCCTACTATTCTCATACAAATCCAACTCATTCTATATTTACTTTATTTTTGAAATTTTGGGCCCCAAATTGCATTTGAAAGTCCCAACTACTAATGATGCTCTAAGAGCATCATTAATAAGGCTCATCCCATTTTCTAGATTCTAGATTTAGGATGTAGGAGCTCATTTTGTAGAATAGTAAGTCGCATCTCTAGATCTAATTTCTACAATTTTGGTCTCATCCCACTCATAGGTGCTAAGGGTTGGACCTCCCAATTTTTAAATTCTAGATTGTAGAAACCCATTTGGTACTCATTGTAGAAACTTATTTTGGTCTCATGCCACTCATAGGTGCTAAGGGTTGGACCTCCCAATTTTAGAGTCCAACTTTCCAGTTTCTAAAATTCACATTATTTTTTTATTTTCACATCAACCTTTTTTAAAATTTTGGGCCCCAAATTTTATTTCAGAGTCCCAACTACTAGTGATGCTTGATCCAATTGATACTACTGTTTTTTTCGATTTTCAGTCCGATTTTTAAAAGGATACTGCTATTTCAATTGCAGTTTTTTTTTTACTGCAGCTGGCCTGCTGACACGTCATGTCACATAGTAGCCTCCCATTAGCCCTCCTGTCCATGCTAGCAGGAGGGCAACCAATGGTTGGTTGCCACGTGGTGGCGGGCCAATCCGCGGTCACATAAACCGCAGACAAAAAAGTATTTCTGTTTTTAAAACATTGCTTCTAAGTAGGATTGATAAGAAATACCTATATTTTTTTCTTAATTGCGCACACAAGCATGCATGCATGCAGGAGCGTGTTCTATGGCGAGTACGAGTGCACGGGACCGGGGGCAACGACGGAAGGCCGTGTCAGCTACGCCAAGAAGCTGATGAAGGAGCAGGCCGAGCCCTTCTTGAGCTTGACATTCATCAGAGCTAGAAAACGGCTTCTGCCACCACCAAAAATATAAAACGCACGCATGCGTTCACGCATGCATGCATGCAAACGGCTTAGGTCATATATATAATGACGATTCTTGACGGTTTATAAGTTGACGGTCGTCGAAAACTGTCTATAATAGTGGTTATCTTGACGGTTTTAGGCTTACGTCAAGAGAAGACAAGTTTTATGTTAATTTAGAAAAAATTTACCATATAAGTTGACGGTTTTAGATGATCCGTCAAGAAATACAAAAAAAATTATTGACGGATTGGTGACAACCGTCAATTAATGTATGTGCAAAAAAATTGGCACAATTTTTTCTGCTGCCATTATAGTAATTTTTTAAAACTTTTTATCTCTCTTGACGGGTGTGGTTCTTTTTTATGGAGAGGAGCAGCCCGATCTTAAAAAAATTCTCTCTAAAAAACAACTCTTCTCTCCTTGCCTCTCTTCCTCTTCTTCTCTTCTCCTGGAGAGGAGCAGCCCGCCATGTGTCCACCATGACGGTGACTCCAATCTGCCATGTCTCCACCACGACGGTGACTCCGATCTGCCATGTCTCTCACCTTAATTTCTCTTTTCCTGGAGAGGAATTAAGGTTAGAGTTTTCTCTCCATGCTGAAGAGTTTCTTCTTCCATCTGAGATGGCTTCCACTCCTCTTTCTCTCTTCTTCCTTCTCATCGTCGTCTTTCTCCCAAACCCTAACCATAGATTTGTCTCTGGTTCAGAAAAGTTTAACTTCGACGGGAAAAACCCTAACCCCTTCTTGATCTCCCCCGTTCTCCTTCCTTTGGATGTTTAAGTGGTATGAAAACAACAGATGTGGGATATGTGTACTTTGTGGTTAGATTATGTTTTGGTTGGACAAGTGAAGAATACAAGTGGTGGGATGTGTATTGGAAGTTTTTGTAGTATGAACAATACAGTTTGTTAATATGAAATTTGGGTTTTATAGTAATTTGATGTGCGTAGCTTTTGGATTGATATTATGTGTGTTTGATTAATATTATATATAATTCTTGATAAAATTTTGGCAAGCTTCTCTTGACGGTACTTTGGATAGCTTCTCTTGACGGTTGTCAAACGTCAATTTTAATTCAAATTATGCTGCATAATAGCCTATAAATAAATGCTTTTCTTGACGGCTAATAACCGCCATCTAGGCCGGAGTCAAGAAAAGTTTTTGCCTATATTGACGGTTTCTAAAAACTGCTATCTTGACGGCTAAAAACAGTCAAAAAAAGTACTTCATATGACGGCCAAAAACCGTCAAAAAAAGTCCTTCCAGCGACCGTCAAGAAAGGGGGGCTTTTCTTGACTCCGGCCTACTTGACGCATCCGCAACCGTTAAGATATACATTTTTTGATGGGGAATCACCGTCAAAAAAAATCCTTATTTACTACCAGAATAAGTCATTTTAGCGACGCAATTAGAGACGCTTAGCAAAAACGTCGCTATGTTTTAATAATTTATGGACGTTATTATATAACGTCAAAAGACGTCACTATTGGCGACGTTAGGCTGCGTATTGCGACTATGTTTTGTATTTAAAAACGTTCGTCGTGGATATGTCGGTGAACGTCGCTAATATCACTAATATTAGCGACATTTACCGACATTTTTAGTAAGGCGTCGTAAATATCAATAATATTTGCAACGTTTACCGACGTTTGATAAAGACGTCGCTGAATTGAAAATATAGGTTTGAGATTTTTATTCCCCCCATTATTTTGATTCCTTCCCACATTTTTTCTGATCACTCGGCGACCCCCTCAGCCTCCGACCCTTGGCGACCCGTGGCGACCGCCTCCGGCCCTCGGCGACCTCCTCCTCCCTCGGCTCCCCCTCGGTGACCCCCTCCCCCCTCGATCAGCTCCCCCTCGACGACCCTCGGCGACCTCCTCCTCCCTCGGCTCCCCCTCCGCGACCCTCGGCGACCCCCTCCAGCCCTCCGCTCCCCCTCGACGACCCGCTCCAGCTCCCCTCCATTTCCAGCTCCCCCTCGACGACCCTCGGCCTCCGTCTCCAGCTCCCCTCCGTCTCCTGCTCCCCCGTCGACGACCCTCTCCTCCCCGACTAGGTAAACTCTAACCCTATGACTGTGCCCTGCTACCTTGTGTCCATATCTGACACAACACGACATGAGACAGACACTTGTACACGAAGTCCTATGGCTGACCTACCTCTGGACACAATACGACACAAGACAGACACTTGTACATGTATGTTGTGTAGTTTGGATACTCGTGTCCAATTTTATGGACACGTGGATACCCCTTGACACGTGCACATATATGTTAACCTCTTTACACACTTTTCCCGCATTTTAAATAAGTATATATATAGGTATTTTCGTGTATCATTGTATGTACGTATAGGTATACTCATTGTATCTTACAGTTCATATGAAGAAAACTTAGATTTCACAATGGAACTTGGGTTTTGATACATGAAAACTGTCATTTGGGATTGAATAAAATATGTATAGGCTTGGGTAATGTATATATATGAACTGAGTTGCATGATATGTTAACTGAGAGTAGGTCTCGAAAATGAAAACTGGGTTTGAAATGTAACCTTTTTATCTGCTTTCGAAAATGTACTCAAACGAGATGATGGTTCCTTTAGTTAGCTTGCTTATGTTACAATTATATTCTCTGTAAATATCGATCTTACCAGATGGCACCCATGACCCAAGCAGCGGCACGTCGTTTGAGGGAAACATAGATTGCTGAGGTGGTTCCTCCTACTGTTAAGGAGAAAGTGGCACCGGTAGCTAGTGAGACCGGGAGTTCCATTCATCCAGCACCTGCAGTGGAATGGCGCTTTCCCGCCGTTGATCCCACTTATCAGAAGATGTTGCGTGATGGTATCATTAAGCGTATGCGTGAGTTGCGTGGTCGTCATTAGTGTAGTTTTATGGATATATTTTGTGTTGGACTATTAGTACTTATTACCAGTTGTACTTGTTTTATGGAGACGAGTTTATGGACTTAATTATGGACTTATTACCAGCTGTACTTGTTTTATGGAGATTAATTATGGACTTATTACCACTTATTTTATGGAAATTAATTACGCTAAGTCTTCTGTGTGGTCAATTCTGATACACTATGGTTATATGGTCATGTCATGTGATACACTATTACCGCTTGTTGTATCATGATTACTTGGGATTCTATTTCAATGATTTTTCTTCAACATCTTATAAAAAAGGTGTCTGTCGAGGTATAATTGTACTTGTAGAAGTGCATGATGTCAACTGTCTAACATCGACCCTTTCGGTCTATAAGAGTTACTTCACTCAGTTTGTCAAGACAAGTAAACTTTTTAAATGTTGACGGTATATATACCGTCAACATTTGGTTTTGCCTTGTAGAAGTGCATGACGCCAACTGTCCAATATTGGCCTTTGGCCTGTGCTTGAGCAGTGTGGACTTCCAGGTTAGGGTGTTAGTTCATGATTAGCATTGTTAGATATTAGTTTCAGGTAAAAGGTTAGTTTAGATTAGGATATTAGTTTATGTTAGAAGAAATATGAGAGCTAGTAGATGTTAAAGTAGGATATTAATTTATTAGTTAGGATAGATAGTTTGAGTTAGGATACTACTCAAGCACAGGCCAAAGGTTGATATTGGATATTAATTTAAAAAGTTTTACTTGTCTTGACAAACTGAGTGAAGTAACTCTTATAGACCCAAATGGACGATATTGGACAGTTGGTGTCGTGTACTCCTACAAGTACAATTATACCTCGCCAGATACCTTTTTTACAAGAGATTGGGAAGAAATTGGGATGAGTACCAGAATCGGTATCGGTATCGAAAGTTTGTCTTACGATACAGATTTTTACATCCAATCTGCAATAGATCGTTACTTCGTTGATCATACATAGATGTACCAGCGGATCCACCTCCTCGACCGTATGTACTTAGTATCGACCGTATTGGATTAGTATCGGTCTATCGGATATGACCCTTTGACACAAGACAGTTGTTTTAGTCCCAAAATAATTGTTTTTATTTCTTCCTTCAAATTCTTGTTTGTAATATGTGAAATGTGCATGTATAAACTGACCTCTATCTAAATTGCGCACCCATATCTAAACTGCCTTAACATTCATTCACTGACTGCAATATGCATGTATCTATCTTACAGAATTATCCTCAATTGGATATGGATATGAATTACTACTTACGGAATCGTTCGTGGATGTACAACCGTCATCCTGATGACATGTGTGGTGTGCGTGATGAATTCATAGAGGGTGTATAGCAATTCCTGCAGTTTGCCAAGGCGTTCCCTCAGTACATGAACGGTACCAAAATTAAGTGTCCGTGTGTGAGATGTCGCAACTTGAAATATCATCCAGAAGTAGAAGTCACGTATCATTTATACTCGAAGGGTTTCACGCCGAATTACTATCAGTGGAGCGCGCACGGAGAACTTGTGTCTTTAGCATCGGAGTATGAGCCTTATATGGATGTCCACAACAACGCTGCTTACGACGATGGGTTGGTGAGCATGATTTTTGACGCGGCGGGGCCTAGTTTTGATCCGGACGATCATGATGCACCTGAGGAGGCACCAAACGCCGATGCTGCTGTAGGGTGTGAAAATTATGACACGCTGACATAAGACTCAGCCAAAGTCATACGCTCAAGGCTATACGCTCAGTCAAGGCCATACGCTCAAGTCCATACGCTCAGTTAAGGCCATACGCTCTTCTAAAAGCCATACGCTCAGTGAATATTTTAATATTTCTTGAGATGACAGTACAGCATGTATTTAATGAAGGATGAATCTGACACTTCGTCTTTCGTGCAAAGACAGCTGTCCTGGGAAGATTAGCCGTCGTATAGGTTTTCGAGAATTGATTTTGTCTCTTACGAGGACAGCTCAGCAGCCATCATAAATGAAGAGTCATCATTACTACTGTCATTTCTGACAGTCTGTCAGCCATCATGTCTGCAGCACGACGCTCGAGAGATATTTGTCAGTATTTGAGATATGACGTATTTGAGAAGATTGAGGACAGCCACATGTCTATTCCCTCAATGCATACGGCTCAGTGCCCAACCAAGTGAGCGTATGGACTCCATAAGGCTCATTGCCCAACCAAGTGAGCGTATGGACCCCATATGACTCCTTGCCAACCAAGTGAGCGTATGGATTCCATAAGGCTCATTGCCCAATCAAGTGAGCGTATAGACTCTATACGACTCCTTGCCAATCAAGTGAGCGTATGGACTCCATACGACTCCTTGCTAATTAAGTGAGCGTATGGACCTCATACGACTCCTTATTAATAAAGTAAGCGTATCAGCTTTATATGGCTCTATGCTGTCCAAGTCAGCGTATGTGAGACATGTGCCTTCAAAAGCTAGCGTATGACTCCTTCAAAGGTAGCGTATCACAGCAGATGCATCCAGGATGATTTTCAACGTACAGTCA
The DNA here is from genome assembly GCA_029216955.1 of Iris pallida. Lineage (NCBI taxonomy): Eukaryota > Viridiplantae > Streptophyta > Magnoliopsida > Asparagales > Iridaceae > Iris > Iris pallida. The sequence goes on along the minus strand of JANAVB010026960.1, from coordinate 12,646 downwards.
ACACACGTTCTCACGTGTCCTGTAATCAGTTACCTACTTATTCAGAAGTTATGCAACGTGGCATTCATGCCATCAATCTCTCCTAGATATATTCCACTACTTTCAACCGCACTCCAAGGTGTCTCCATCAGAATTCGCCACGCGTCCCTGCAGTTATGCACACGTCAAGTAACTGACTGAGCGTATGCTTCAGAACAGTTATCCAGAACTCTATAAAAGAGAGTTTCTTCATCTTCATGAGACACTACAGTCATTTTCAGAGAGAACAGAGAGATTGCCCAGTTGCTGTCCAAGTTTTTCGAAGTTCGAGTTTTCTTCATCGCATCGTCCAAGGGATAAAGTAATCGTCTTCTAGATTAGATTCCTACAGTTGTAATTTTCTCAGATACAAAATAAATAAAGTGAATTTATTTATGGAAAACATATTACCGACGTATCTTTGCGTCGGTAAACGTCGGTGTTGGCGACGATTAGCGACGTCTTTCCAAACAGCGACTAAGGTTTCCGCGACAAAAGGAAAACGTCGCTAAATACGCCGCTAAACTGGTTTAGCGACGTCTTTAGGCGTCGCTAAAATGACTTATTCTGGTAGTGATTCTTGTTGTGACAATTCTAGTTTGATTGAAGGCTATTTTGAGTGCTATATATCTATATTATTATATAACCCAAATACCAAGAGTGCTATTATATATATTTAAGCTAAAGATATATTTATAAATGGATAATGTAGTCACTTCACAATCCCACTAATTTAAATTTACAAACAAATTGTATTTCCTCTCACGAACCTTCTTTAGCTTTCTGCCTCCTCAGAAAAGAAAAGAAATTTCCTAAACATTTTTGTGAGGTTGGCCTTATCTTACTTTCGGTTCCGTAGTTTTATCAGAAAAGTAAAGAAAATTTTCAAACACTTATGTCAATTGATTTCTTTCTCTTATATATGCATACAATTTTTTTCTCTTTCTCTTAACTATATATACACCTTCCAATAAATAATTCATATCTATTCCTACTTTACTTTTGTTCTACAGCATTATTCAAAGAAAACAAAAGAAAAACAAATTACAACATGCAATATTAGCGATGTGTTGTGCTACCAAACGTTTATGCTAGCAAATGGAATAAAAAATGCTACAAGGTCCTCGCTCTTTCCGTCTCTCCATTAATTTATGGCATTTGCATTGATCAGGACTATCCAATTTTTTTTAAAATAAATTATATTTAAGCTATGAATTAGAATAAATTTTAAATAAGATTTTTAATTTGTATTAGATTAAGTTAAATTATAAAATTTTATCCAACCAGATTAATTTAAATTTAGTTAGATTAGAATAAATAATATTATTAATATTATATTAAGTTGGATTGTTAATATGCATTAGACAAATTAAATTTAATTATATCATAAATTTGAATTTTAAAAAAATAAGATTGTTATTTAAATTTGATTTATATTAAAAAATCTTTAAATAGATTAGAATCAAAATTATAAATTAGGTTTAATAATATGTATATATTATATTTAAATTACGGTAGATTGGATTTTAAATCATAAATTCAAAACTATGGATTAGATTATGGATTAGATCAAATACAATAATCGATGAATTTAGTTATTTACATTTAAATTATAATAGTTGTTTTTGCTACATAAGATGAAGATAGTATCAATATTTTTTAAAATCTAAAACATGTTGCACACGCAACACTTGTGCCGGACACAAGTATATATATAAGGGAAAAGCTATTTTGCCTGCAGCGGGCTGGTCCGCCCGCTGCGTGGCCGCACCACATTGGTCCCCCTGTAAATACGGGTCCCATGTCGGTGGACCTGCCAAAGGCGCTGCAACACGTGGCAGACGAACAACGTCGCAAGATTTTATATATAAAACTGTCTGCTCTCATTTGTTCAAACTTTTTTAGATCTCAAATTTTATCTACTATATACAAACCACAAACCTCTCTACATATAAGAGCTTTCATTGTCAGATAGAGTTTAATTGATTTATAAGATGAGATCTTTAAATTGTCGTGAGAATATCATAATTATTTTGTAAGAGTTTGAAGTTTAAATCCTTCGTGTTAAAGCTTATCTAGAAGTTATAAGCAAGTCCTTTGATTCAAAGCTTGTGTGTAAGAAGTCGTTGAGCTTCCTTCGAATCAAAACTCGTAAATGTACCTATCTTCCGCTATATAAGGAGGTTTCAAAATGGCTCAAGATTGAGCCGTCTAAATTAGGAATTGAATTCTATGAAGGCCTAACTTACCAAGCGAATAGTCTACCCACCTTTGATCCTAAATCGTATCAAATATCTAATAGGGTTCAAAATTCAATAAATCATTGGCTAAATCACATGGCCTAATTAGCAACCTTAACTACCCAAGGGTCAAATTGAATAAGGGACTCCTAGTCCTAGTCATTCTCTAAAATTAAATTAGTCCTAGTTGTGAATGAGCATTTTTCTAGACGCAGGCTTGCAGTAGTACGACTAATATTGGTACTACCATAAGTTCGCACAATTTGCGAAGACTGACCTGCATGGGCCATCATAAAAATTTGTCACGACCGGCACCCGCTTTTCGGATACGAGACGTGTCCAAGCCAGCCTACGCCGCAGAGTCGGTGGTAGAACGCTGTCAAGCCTGCAAAAAATAAATGCTCAAAATAAACTTTATTGCTCATTCACAACAACTAAATAACTTTACAAAATATAGAAGTTTTACATTTGAAAAAGAATGTAAGCTTTTACAATTATAGACAACTATCACACATCTAACTAGTCTTATATGGTTTAGCCTTCGAGTCTCTATCTCCCCCTTGTATGGTCCATAGCGCAAGAGTAGGCACGTCAACCTCGCCTATAACAACGATCCAGTCAGGAAAGGAGCAGAGTACAACCATATTGCAATTAATATTGTTAGTCCAAAATAAGTTAGAACAACGAAACGATGATGGCAAAGAGTATATAAAGAACAAGTACTAGCAAATTATGAATGATCAAGATATGAACTAGCAAAATGAAACTAGCAAGATGGGGTCTAACAAGATATAAACTGGCAAGATGTAAACCAGCAGGATATGAACTGACAAGATAATGGACTAGATAAAGGAAAAATAGAAACCACTATGTGTGTGAAATACCTTTTAATACGTGAACGGCTGGGCTAATAAGACACATCATACGATGGCTATCCACAATAATAGGGTACGACTAACTCATACGTGGGGTGTATGACTTAGCTATCCACAATAAAAATAAATGGGTTTGTTCACGTACTTACTGAGTATTTCCCCTCCCGACTCTCTAACAATCAATAATGGTCAATGATACACTAAGAAGGATATGATAACTATAGTGTCACAATCGTATCTTAATGGAATATCAAGCAATGACTCAACGGAATATCAAACAAGAAAACTATAGAGTAAATATTATAATGAACTAAAACATAAATGCAATACTGTACTTGCCTGAATCCTTGCACAAACAGTAGTCACAAGTAGATGATGAGAGGAATGTCGATCTAGAGGCTGTCAACCTATAACACATATCGCATCACGAACGTGTACGAAAACCATAAATCAATTCTAATGTTCTAGTTCTAAATTCATTGAATAGTAGCTAATTGGGTTACTAATCTAATAATAATTAATTCTAGAATAATTTACTTAAAAACCTAATTTAACCTAATAATCTGAATATAATCTAAACATGCAAGTTTGGCCACCAAAAGTCATGTTTTCAATTTTAGAAACCATGGCACGCAAATCGAGGCGTGCCACTGACTATCTAGTCAAACGCTGTGAACTCTAGATTTTGAAAGTGCACCTTGATAGATTTCAGTGCCATGAGTGCGCTGGAATCAACCGTGCCACAAAATCACGCTTTGGTCAAAAGATACCGCCGTTATGGCTGATCGTGACCAAAACGGTGATCAACCGATCAATTCTGAGTTCAACAGAATACTAAAATACTAGATGAATAAAATAATTTCTGGAAAAAATATATGTCGTAGATCTTGTGTTAGCTTTCTGAAACTTCAAACGGTTCGTGATTTCGATTTCTGCTTCTCCCGGAATCTCAAAAACACCGAAACGTGTCAAGTTTCGGACAACCGACACTCTACGAATTTTCCAAAAATTTAGGAATAATATGTACGAAAATAAATTAAATATTCAGAAAGCTTACCTCGATACGAATCCAACAAAAAGAATGTGCGTGAAAAGCACGTCGGAGTTGGTGGGAATCGCTTCGGGAAGTAGAGATCTCTACTATAACTCTCTCTCAAAAAAGCGGCTGAAATTTTATTAGGGTTTCGAATATAATAGTATATATATAGAGAGAGAGAGAGAGAGAGAGAGAGAGAGAGAGAGAGAGAGAGAGAGGCGGTTCAGCCTGGGCGCCGACAGGTGGGCCCCCCTGGGTGAATTATTGGATAATTAATTATTTAATTCAGAAAATTATTTAAAAATTATTTTAAGTCCAAATAAATCAAAATAAATTGCAGAAAAATCCAGAAGAATTCTAGAAAATTCTAGAAAATATTTCTAAGTGTCTAAAATCTAAATAAAATATTTTTAACACAAATATCTTCATGTGACATCGCAGTAAATTCTAAAAATCTATAAAATATAAATTCTATATGTTTTAATTATATAAAAATTCCCAAAAATTCTAAAAATTCCAGAAAAATTCTAAAATATTCTAGAAAATATTTTTAGTCATTTAAAGCCTAAATAAAAATATTTGGTCCAAAATACCCCATAGACCTTACAGTAAATCCTGAAAGTCCTTAAAAATAATAAAACCTTAAATATTAAATACCTAAAAATATCCAAAAATTGTAGAAAAATATAAGATAGCTAAATAATACATATATAAGCCATCTAGAGGTCATATGACCTTAATATGGTCATATCCCACCTACAGCTTTTGCATGACTCACAATGACCATAAAAATAATCATAAACAAATAAAATTAAAAAAATTAAAATCTTGGGAAGTGGGCTTACAAATCTACCCACCTTAAAAAAATTTCATCCTCAAAATTTTAAAAAATACAAATAGGCACAACCAAAATATCATCAAAATATGGCATGACCAATTGATATGAATAAGCACGACAAAGAATATAATCAAGAAAATAATGTGATGAATGATCTAAATTGATCAGGCATAAAATCAAAATCTAAATACGTTTTAGAAATATAGTAGAAGGAAATCAAAATAGGTTAAAAAAATGACGATTCGAAAATAGAAAAATATGAGAGAAATAAAGAACTATTAGTTGTAGAGAATATGGTAACAAGAAATAAGACATCAAATAAATTTGAAAGAAAAAAATTTAATAGTGTATGCCAATAAAAGATATAGTCGCTATGATATTGAATTCATAAGTATATCCGAAGTCATTTAACCAAGAATACATGCCTCGCCAGTGTATATCTGGCTGCCGTGAACCCTTGGTTTCATGACTCAAATATAATATGTTATCGAACACTTTATCAACTCTACCCAATGTTGGCATAATAAATCAAAAGATCTAATACAACTAGGATATAGTTTTAGTAATATTCGACAACCTACGCATACTTCAAATTATTTCAACTTAGGGGTCATGCCACGCCAGTGCGCTGCTGACTGCAGTGAACTCGCAGTCTCGATAATTCAAATAAATAGGGACAGTGCACATCTGCCTTACCATTGTATGTCATCAAAAATTATTTTAACTATATCCATAAAAATTTCAAAGGAACTTTAATAAATTCAAATAAGTCGATCATGATAAGAAAATATAAGTATCTGTCATTGAGTAAAAGTATCAGTTTTGAAAACACAACGATCACAAAATGAATGAAGACGACTTGAATTAATATATAGATAATTGAACCAAGATTAGGAATTAAAAATAAAATGATCGCAAAATAGTTTTGAAAATAAAACGAGTTTAGAGAAGGCAGAAGATAAAATGGCACAAACACGATCAAAATTAGAATTGAATTCTATGAAGGCCTAACTTACCAAGCGAATAGTCTATCCACCTTTGATCCTAACATCGTATCAAATATCTAATAGGGTTTAAAATTCAATAAATTATTGGCTAAATCACATGGCCTAATTAGCAACCTTAACTACCCAAGGGTCAAATTGAATAAGGGACTCCTAGTCCTAGTCATTCTTTAAAATTAAATTAGTCCTAGTTGTGAATGAGCATGTTTCTAGTCGTAGGCTTGCAGCAGTAGTACGACTAATATTGGTACTACCATAAGTTTGCATAATTTACGAAGACTGACCTGCATGGGCCACCATAAAAACTTGTCACGACCCGTACCCGCTTTTCGGATACGAGACGTGTCCAAGCCAGCTTATGCCGCAGAGTCGGCAGTAGAACGCTGTTAAGCCCGCAAGAAATAAATGCTTAAAATAAACTTTATTGCTCATTCACAACAACTAAATCAACTTTACAAAATATAGAAGTTTTACATTTGAAGAGGAATGTAAGCTTTTACAATTATAGAAAACTATCACACATCTAACTAGTCTTATATGGTTTAGCCTTCGAGTCTCCATCCCCCTTGTATGGTCCATAGCGCAAGAGTAGGCACGTCAACCTCACTATAACAACGATCCAGTCAGGAAAGGAACAGAGTAAACCATATTGCAATTAATGTTGTTAGTCCAAAATAAGTTAGTACAACGAGAAATAATGATGGCAAAGAGTATATAAAGAAATAGTACTAGCAAGGTATGAATGATCAAGATATGAACTAGCAAAATATAAACTAGCAAGATGGGATCTAACAAGATATAAACTAGCAATATGTAAACTAGCAGGATATGAACTGACAAGATAATGGACTAGATAAAGGAAAAATAGAAACCACTATGTGTGTGAAATACCTTTTAATACGTGAACGACTGGGCTAATACGGCACATCATACGATGGCTATCCACAATAATAGGGTACGACTAACTCATACGTGGGATGTATGACTTAGCTATCCACAATAAAAATAAATGGGTTTGTTCACGTACTTACTGAGTATTTCCCCTCCCGACTCTCTAACAATCAATAACGGTCAATGATACACTAAGAAGGATATGATAACTACAGTGTCACAATCGTGTCTTAATGGAATATCAAGCAATGACTCAACGGGATATCAAACAAGAAAACTATAGAGTAAACATTATAATGAACTAAAACATAAATGCAATACTGTACTTGCCTGAATCCTTGCACAAACCATAGTCACAAGTAGATGATGAGGGGAATACCGATCTAGCACTACAAAATTATGGTAATTTAGCGACTAACTCACCGATAACCACTTTTAGTTGCTAATTTAGGGACTTACAAACGACTTATTTTCAACTAATTGACAATTTAGTTTAATCAACATCACAGTTCCTCACAATTCTGTTGCAAAAGTGTCAGGAAATTTCTGAAATAATTTAGCGACTGAAATTTTCAGTCGCTGTGGAGTCAGAAATATCCTTAATATTTTTTTGGAAACTCGAATATCCTTAACTTAGTGTCGAAATTATTTACCGACTAAAAGTTCAGTCGCTGTGAAAACATAAACTCAGCTAAGACCCAAAAATCCTTCCCCCCTAAACCTCTCAACTCTTCTATTCCCTCTTTTCCAATTTATTTTCCAAAGGCACAAAACCCTTCCCCCACACTGGAGCCATAAGCCTGCATCGTCGACAATCCTCGCCACTGAAGAAGCGACTCATCTGGCAAATCTCGTTGCGCAGGCGACTTCCCATCCCTCGCTCTCTTCCTTCTTCGAGATCCTTCATGCCCAATCTCGTCAAGGTCCGAAACCCTATTTTTTAGGGATTTTAATTTTGTGTGATTTATGTGTCTGATGTTTCTTCTCTCTCTCTCTCTCTCTTCTCTCTCTCTCTCTCTCTCTTCCTTAATGCAGCTCGAAGGGACACAGTACTCATCCTCTCTCGAGCTTCTCCACTTATTTGCTTATAGCACAATGAGCGATTACAAGTGTAAGTAATTTTAATTTTTACTGTGATGTATTTATTATTTTCTAAATACTTTGTTTCTATGCAAGATAACGGAGATTTGTTTCTGCAGTAGTATATGTTGCACAAACATGAATAGGACGCCACATGAATAAGCCGCTCACGATAGGTGGAGCCCCCTCCTCCTTTTTAGGGTGCCACGTTCCCCAGGCCGTCTCCTCCGATGAGTCCCGTCGTCTCCTTCGACGAGTCCCCAAGGCCATCGTTCTCCACCGGACGCCCTAATCGTCATTGTAGGTCAGGTATTTAAATTTTTATTTTTAAATTTAATTTTTATGCTTTGATTTTCAATTATATGACCAAATTTTGGTAACATGTTTTGATTTTCAATTTTTACATAAAAATTGCTGAAATATATATGTTTTAAGTATTTCTTACAACCGAAAAGAGAAATACTGGTAACACCACCGTGCATTGGGGGTGAGGGCCGGGTTCGAGTCCTCCCTCCCACGGAGGTGGCTGGGTGACGGTGGCCACGACCTCCGGGCCAAGGTCGGGTGGAGTCGTCCACCGGCTTTGGTTTTTCTTAAAAAAAAAAAATAAAAAAGAAAAGAGAAAAGCCTGGTGTAACGTTGATGTTTTTAGATCATTCAATTCACTCTGTTAAGTTGCAAACTTCTTAGGGTGGCTAGATCTATTGGAATACAATGTGACACAAAGTGGAATAGATCTATTGGAATACAATATGCACGAAGAGGAATTGATGCACAAAGTGTTATATTTTGGACGCTCACTCAACATTTCACATTACAGCTTGCTATTGATGTGAATCAAGCAACTACTTGCAAATTATGTGCTATTAACAGCTTGTATCCGTTCATTGTACTGATTGACTTGCTCTTGATGAGAATCGAGCTACTATTTGCAAGTTATGTGATATTAACGACATGTACCAGTTCATTGTATGATTGAGTTGTTGTTTCACATTTTGCAGCTTTAACGCCACTCTGATGCTCGAAATGCTTCGCGGGAAGCGTATGATGTTCGTTGGAGATTCCTTGAATCTGGGCCAGTTCATCTCTATGATCTGCCTCCTGCACGGGTCATCCCCGAGAGTGCCAAGTCCTTGGAAACTGTCGATTCACTTATTGTATTCTCTGTTAAGGTAAGTTTTAAGTACCAATACTCTCCTCTTTTTGGACTAATGACAACCAGGGCTGCCTACAAAGGTTACAAAATCTGAGCTATTTTTGTTTTTGGACCTGATGTCTGCTTTCCTTAATTAAAGGGGCACAAGGAATTTAAATTACTATCTATAAATAGCCTAGAGGTTGTTGCTTGGCATGACAAGAGTTTGATGCTTGCATCTTGGAGGATATTGATTCGAGTTATGGAAATAGTCTCTCCATATATCTTGGCTAGCTATGTTGCACAAATACAAATACGAACACTATATGAATACAAGATACATACATTTTCAAATAGGTAACTAAGTAGTTACTAATGTTGCACGAGTATGGTCACCGACATGATACGAAGACGGACATCATTTTTTGGGTCCGTGCAACATAGTTGAGAAGACTTCATTTAACTTGACACTCTCCTGATCTAGAGCCTCGTGGCACCGTGACGCCCTTTTATCTAGAAATAGCCTAAACTATATCAAACAGATAGTTGCAACATATGGAATGTGACTTTTGCTTTTGATCTGTGTTCTCTGGCCAGGTTCACAAAGGTCAAAGGCAGTTCACTTCTTCATGTTCAATTAACTTATATATACTTGTAGTAGGGTGGCATATGATGGATACCATAATTCATATGCATCTCAAAAGCCACGAATTCTAACACAAGTACATTCTAACTCCACTGTTTGTACTCTCGCACTTTTTCTCACCCTTGGCTTCAAGTACGTAGCCTACTTTTGTGATTGCTATCTCATAGCAAGTATACAGGTCTTGTATCCCTAAGCATAATCTTTGATTATCCAAAAAAGTTTAAATCTTAGGTTGTAGGTGATCATCGAAACACATGTTTATAAGTAAAGGACATTCCACATTTTGTCTAATCATTGGGAGAACATTTTTTTCTTTCTAATCATTGGGAGACATTTTTTTTCCAGATATTAGAGTATTTTAGGAAGAAAGTTGTATGTGTATGATACTATGATTTTTATTTCTCTTCAGTCAGAAGTATTTCAATGATTGCCTATATTAGTAAGTTAATGAGATTGTGATTGAGGAGAGAAGTTGGTCTTTCTTCGTATTAACTTTGCTATGGGAAGGGATATTGACAGTATAAATGTATATACCTTTTTATGAATTTCTTCCTTTAGGCATTGCGTCGGGGATTCAATGGTTCACCATTGCTGCTGCAGTCGAAGAACTGATTACTCCAGTAGTCAAAATAAATCACATGTACATTGGTTAATCAATCGATCCACGTTTTCACATAGCAGTCTCTAGTATTCCTGGAAGCACAGTCTATAATTGGTTGAAATTGGCCTGCTTCAGGAAAGACTTTTCCAACCTTGGATATTCGGATTGGGGAAGTAATTAGGCGTGTTTCATAAGGGGATGCAGAAGATATCAACCGCGCTGTGCATGCTGCTCGTAAAGCCTTTGATGAAGGACCTTTGTCACGCCCCAGAACCAAAATACTGGAGAGGGGGGGGACATAGCCAGCTACGTATATTGAAGTGCAACCCACCTCGCTATACGTCACGGCTATCTAGGATACATGAGGGTTTAACTACAAGCCAGCAGTCTCCTAAGGTCATGAACAAGCCTATTGTCTCAATCACAAGCAAGTAAGTAAAAGTTACAAGATGTATGATCATTAAATATACAATAATAAGGCGTCCCAAATATTACATATTCAGCTGATCATGAAGCTAGTCGTACAAAATGTCAGGACTAGCAAGAGTTTTAGTCATACATGATCAACCCTAGGATCTGTTAATATGTTACAGCCCGTAGGCAGACAGTAAGTAAAAGTGCAATCGAGCTAAACAGGTGCTTGTCGGCTAAACGCCTCAAAAGAATAATTTTTACAATAGAGTGGGAAAGCCAAAAATAACCCACTCGTTGCCAGGATTCCTTCTAGTGTTCACCATCTGGCAGAAAGGTAGGTGGATCCTCGGTAGCTGCTCCGAAATCTGGCCATACAAAACCAGCTGGGTCAGACCCCAGAAAGAGCAAGTGCCACAAAGGAGGCTTCACTTAAGAACTAAAACCAGCAATCAGCACAAGATATAAATAAAAGTAAGAACTAGAATAAAAGTAAGAACTGGGAATAAAAAAATACATCAGGATATACGACGAGATAACCATGGAACTATTCAGATAACCAGGTTACAACCCGTAAACCAAACAAGGACCGGGGTTGTAACCCTTCGTCTAAACAGAACTTGGAATTCTCACCATTTATCGGTAAAATAAATACAAGCATTCTGGTCATGCAGTAATCTGGAACAGGATTAGGGCAAGACTAGACTGGTTAGACTCCGTTCAATCATTTTACGGCCAAGCAAGAATTACGGCTTGATACTTTAACTAACTAGGGTTGTCACAAGCCTAATTACTAACAAGATGTAACGAGATTATTCCACAGCCACAAGCCCTGCAGACCATCCAGTTACCCGGGTTAAAAGATTAGAGTTGAATTCAGGTGGGTACATCGTCCAGGAAACGAATGTACCCTTAGGTAGCTTGAAGGGTGCAACACATGACAGTGTGCTGGAAATGTGCCCTACTCGAGGCAGGCTACAGATCCCAAGGCGTGCCCAGGTAACGGGATTGCCTGTAGCTGGAAAATCTTCATGACTAATGTATTAATCTAGTTATTAGCCTTAGTCCCTTTTTGTAGGTACTCCTGACCGTGGTACTCAGGAGTCCCATCCTAGACATGATGCAATACAGGACTGGTTTATTTATACAAGCACAATCGCCACGGTGTCCAGGTAATTATACAGGTCATGTTATGTCAAGTAGCCGTCGCAATATCTTATCAAGATATAACATGTCAGGTTATCAGGTCAAGTGTACTAATCAGGAGTGCCACGACGGGCCACTATCAGGTCATGTCAGGTTACTCATGTCAGGAGTGCACCACTACGGTCACTTCGTGTCAGGCTCAGTTATCAATTCCAAACATGCCAAGTAAATTCAGGATTATCAAGTTCAGGACAAAAGGAGTAAGGATATAAAATGGGCGTAAAATATCTAATAAAATACAATATACAGGGCTATAGAAGAGCCAAGCTTAAGGAAAATAAAACCAAACTGACACGCTGACATAAGACCAAGTCTGCCAAAGGCCATACGCTCAGTGCAAAGTCATACGCTCGGGTCAGGCTACGCTCAGGCCAACCTATGCTCAGGTCAAGCCACGCTCAGGTCAAGCGTATGCAAGTCATACGCTCCCAGAAGGCAGCGTATGTACTCCATACGACTCCTCGTCAAGCAAGCGAGCGTATGCGAGTCATACGCTCCCAAAAGGCAGCGTATGCACTCCATACGACTCCTTGTCAAGCAAGCGAGCATATGCGAGTCATACGCTCCCAAAAGGCAGCGTATGCACTCCATGCGACTCCTTGTCAAACAAGCGAGCGTATGCGAGTCATACGCTCCCAAAAGGCAGCGTATGGGGACTGCGCTGC
>JANAVB010026959.1:0-24095 GCA_029216955.1 Iris pallida | reverse complement strand
GGAAAACAGACACATAGTGGCGTGTCTTTTGGATGGCAAATACTAGTGGAAGGCATTCTTTCTCCACCGGTGTGTATCTGTGTTCGGCACCCACCATTGTGCGGCTGAGGTAGTAAATTACCTGTTCATGGTTTCTTCGTTCTTCTGAGCTAAGAGGGCCAAGGGAATGATCCATGGCACGAACATATAGTAAGAAGGGCTTCCCCATTATTGGAGCAACCAATACTGGAGGGCTTGTAAGATATGCCTTGATGTCGTCGAATGCACGTTGATATTGTTCAATCCAGACGAAAGATACGCCTTTCTTCATGAGCTGAGTAAATGGTTGACACCTTCCAGAGAGGTTCGAAATGAATCGTATGATATAGGCTAGCCTTCCTTATAGTCCGCGTAGCTCTTTGAGGTTTCTTGGAGGATGCATGTCGAGAACAGGCTTCACTTTCTCCGGGTCCAGATGCCCTTTGAAGTGATGACGAAACCAAGAAACTTGTCGCTGGAGACTCCCAGGAAAGACTTCCTTGGATTCATCTTGAGTTTGTGTGCACGCATTAGTTCGAACACCGTTCTCAAGTCTTGGAGGAGGTTGCCCTTGAGACGACTTTTGACTGCAATATCGTATACGTAGCACTCCACAGTTTTGTGCAAATGATTGCAAAAAATTGTGTTCATGGCTCGCTGGTATGTCGCCCCTGTATTCTTTAATCCGAAGGGTATCACCGTATAGCAGTATACCCCCAACGGTGTTCAAAAAGATGTGTGCTTCTCGTCGTCGGGGAACATCTTGATCTGGTTGTAGCCTGAGAACCCATCCGTAAAGGACATCCATTCGAAGCCGCAAGTGTTGTCGATCATTATGTTGGTGATCGGTAGAGGGAACTCATCTTTCAGACATGCAGAGTTCAAATCACGGTAGTCGATACAGACTTGGACTTTACCGTTCTTTTTTATGCCTGGAACGATATTAGCAACCCAGTCTGGATGTTGTTCCTCACGAATGAATCCACTAGCGATGAGCTTCTTGACTTCATTCTCGAGGGCTTCCATGACGTCTGGTCGAAATCGCCGTTGTTGCTGTTTTACTGGCTTAGCTTTAGACGAAATGTTCAGGCGGTGCATGGCGACTTTAGGGTCAAAGCCTGGCATGTCTTCATAGTTCCATACGAAGACATCGATGTATTCTCTTATAAGCTGTATAAGAGAGTAGCGTTCATCACTAGATAGGCTTTTGCTGATGAAGATTGGTTTGAAGGATGCTTCATCTCCTAGATTGACTTGGATGACTTCGTCTTTAGTAGGTGGTTCCTGTTGTTCGAAGCGCAGCTCCCACCTGGTGTCCATCTTTTGAGCCCATTGTTCGAGTTTGATTGATTGGATATCGTCTGTAATTTGGTCGACATAAACCATGTTGACGGACAGAGTTGCTTTGAACATGTCGTCGATGCTGGAGTCTGAGTCCCAAAGGAAGGAGTCAGAAGAATGAGAACAATGATCTGCTTCATTATCTGATCTTTCGGGAGTTGTTGGAGGAGAAACATAGACCAAACCAATATCGCTTCATTGATAGTAATACTCGGGTTTGCCGGGAGGAGCAAAGTGTCGTATTGGCAACCGTCATCCTCGGCCGTAATTTAGCCCTTCGTCGCTTTTGATGTCATATCCCATATTCTGGATGATATTCTTGGCCTGCCAACTATACCGGAAAAGTTGCATTTTTCCAGAGTCATAGTCAGCTTCTGTGTTGTGCTTGGGAGAAGTAGAGTCTGGAACGAACTTTCTCTCGCCAATTATACGGCCGAAGATTATTAGTTCTTCATCTTTCTTTCTGGCTAGAATGATGAAGTAGTGGATATCTTCTGGGTAAACTTTTTCTTGCAGGTGAGGCATCGTGATCGGCATGCAGAGGTGTGGTCCTATGTTGTTCTCTAGGGCGTATATCGTATCTATGTAATGGTTTACAGATCGATAGACATCGGAGTAATTCAAAGATAAACCTTTACTAAGAAAATACGCAAGTTCTTCTTCAGGGATAACATCATCCGCTGAAGGTGCATTATTCTGGGTATTGATATACTCATTGAGAGGATCATCATCTAGAAGAGGAGCCACAGTCTTGGCCGAGTTCACTACATATGGTAATTCTTCATGATTGGGAGGACAGGCATCAGTAGGTTCCTCCTGTGTGTTTTGCTGAGAGTGATGGTCAATGGTTTAACCTTTTCGGGTTTCTTCTTCTTCACCCAAATTGTGAGAGGCTTCGGGGTACTTTTTGGAGTAGTACATCCTTTGACTCAGACAATCAGGGGACCATTGTTGGGGGATGGAGGTGCTTCAGCTTCATTGTCAGCTTCATTGCCATCATCCTTGGGGGGTTGAGATTGGTAAAGTACCGAATCTCCATAGTAAGCTTCGATGCCCTTGAAAAGATCAACATCAGCAAACTCTGTCTTTATGACACTGTCGCTGTTGACGTACTTGAAGCACTGGTGAAGTGTAGAAGGGACGATCATGTTCTCATGTATCCATGGACGTCCCAATAAGACATTGTAGGATACATTGGCATCAATCACATAGCAGGAAACCTCCTTTCGGAGATCACCGATCTGGCATTTGAGACGGATCTTGCCCAGCGGATGGCTTCGACTAGCATTGAAAGTCATGATAGTTGTGTTGGTTGCAGATAGCTTGTGCAGAGGGATTCCCAAAATTTGAAGCAGACTTCTAGGAATGATGCTGAGGGAGGATCTTGGATCGATGTGCATGCGGTCCACCTTGATCGCCCCGATATACCCTGTATAGTACAGGTGTCTATCATGACGATTATTTTTTAGTAGCATGTCCTCCTGTGAGAAGGTGATGTTGGGCACCACTTCGATAGTACTGTGGCAGTGGGGGCAGGAAACATGATCTTCAGCGGAAGCTTTGACCTCAGTGAGGTAAGAGTCGGCATGTAGCAATGCCTCACTTAAGGCCTTCCGCGTTTCTTTGGAGATTCACAATAGATCGAACAGAGACAACCTGGCGGGCGTATTGGCTAGCTGAGCCAGTATGTCAAAGTTGTAGGGTCGATCCATGCCTTCGGGAGCTGGCGCCTTTAGAGATTTGTCAAACCGCGTCTCCTTCTGCTTGGATGTGGTTTGAGGCTTGGGCGGGCCGGCTTTTGAGCTTGTAGGTGCAGCAGGAGCTTGAGAAGGTAGTGCTTTTTCTTGTGCGGGATAGTACATCCAAAGATAAGTCTTCCCCGATCGCGTCTCGCCAGATAGAACCTCGTAGATAGGGGAGGATACCATGTGGCATGGCTTGAATTTCTTGCCCCTTCTTGCTTTGGGAGGTGCTACCCCCTACGTCACTTCTTGGACAAGGTCCGGGTAGACCCACATGATCTCACCACGTCCAGTTGTGAGTGGGACCAAGGTCGAGTTGCGAGTTGGTAGGAGGTTGATGACTTCCATCATTGCCTTGGGGATCGGGACCACACCGTCTGGGACTTCTGCAGAAGGAAAGTCGCCAAACTGAAGAGAGATCATGTTAGCAGATACGACCTTGTCTTTAGCTTCGAGGTCGATCACTTGGCTATCGATAAGCTGTTGTATCTGTAGGAACCCTAGAGGGGGGGAGAATAGGGTCAAGCTAACTAATCAAGCACTTAGCACAAGCAAATTGGCAATTTAAAAATATAAGTGCAAGAGAAGAAGCAAACACAATACCGACACCCGATGTATCCTGGTGTCCTCCTAAGAGGCAGCCCAGTCCCGGAACTCTCTCCGGCGTTAATCCACTATTTGAGCAAATAGTTACACACGAGTTTGGATCCGAAGAACTCGCCAACTTCTTACACAAGAGCTTTAATCCGAAGGGCTCTCCGACTTCAACCGAGAGTTTGGATACGAAGACTCCCCAACTTCAACCGAGAGTTTGGATACGAAGACTCTCCAACTTCAACCTTTCACAATAGGTTTTGATCTCCTTATACAATAGGATGAAGATCTCACTTTTCAACTCAATAACTCTAACACAATTTGTGAATGGCAAATGAAAGCTTTGTAGAGTTGTTTGTGGATAGGCTTTGGTGGTTTAGAAATTTTTAGGCTCAAAGCATCAATCTTGAATGAAGGGGTTCAAGGCTATTTATAACCAAAGCATTGAAAAGAGCTCAAGGCAACTTTTCAGTCCACGAACCGGCATACCGTCGGTGTCTGGGATTGCAACGGCTAGAAATATAGCCGTTGGGATCATTAATGGCTGGAAATCCGACCGTTGGAATTTCAACGTTTCGGAAGCGGTATACCGTCGGTATGGACCGGTATGCCGGTTTTGTCAACAGAAACTTTCTGTGAACAAAAACCGGTATACCGTCGGTATGCCGTTTTCCACCAAAAATGATCCTGGGCTTATTTCTGCCCTAGCTTTCGATTTTGCCATCCATTTCTTGTGTTTACAATAATTCCTAAGACTCATTACAGACTCCAGATAAACTTTAGACATGTGCAGGCTTCTTCAGAGTCTTGAAATGATGATGGCATGGCTTGGCTTCTTTCTTTGATAGGTGCTGGCTTTTTCCCTTGGCGGCAGCTGTCCAAAGATATCCAGTTTGTAAAACTGAATATCTTTCGGGGGCTTCGCCCTCGAACACCCGACGAGGGGCGCTGCCCCCTCGACCCCCGTCCGCTGACCGGGCTGCGGAACCCCCGGTGTGTGGCTCCAGAGATGTCGTCGGGTGGTTCAGAAAAAATCTTGCGGGATCCATCGTCTTTGGCCCACCATGATGTCTTCATTGCATATGTCCACATTGATCTTACTTATTGCTTTTCTGTATGTACATGTTAGACAAACAAAGCAATATACATAGTAGCAACTATAATATGTTTAATACACATTAGGACAATGCTTAGTTTAAGTATAAGTGCTAAGGTGATAGCATAAATATTAGTGATATCATAATGATTAAACGTAATTGAATGACCACAATCAAAAACATAGTTTTGATTTTGGCAACCCGATTAAATTTAAGATAGATAAGCTTCTATCACTAATATGTAAACCAATAGACACATATCACCAAAGGTATAAGTATAAGTAGAAATGCTTTTAGCGATAGTATAAAGATTAGTGATAATGAAATGCTAAACTTAACATATTAACCATATTCAAAAATATGATACAATCATTGGGCTAACAATCTCCCCCTTTTTGATTATGGCAAATCGGTTAAGTTTAGTATGGACAGAATTGATGCATGTATCACTAATATACAAAAGACAAGCAATATCACTAAAAGCATACTACTTAGATTACTTATAGACACCTACTTAAACTTACTTCTCCCCCTTTGACATAATCAAAAATAGGCTCCCCCGTACTAAGAAAAAAAAATCAATCTTAAGTATATAAATCAGAGCATGAGGAAGGCATAGACAATCATGATCAAGATATACTAATTGAGGAACAATAGGAGAAGTGTGTAAAGACAAGTGTATAAAACTACATAGCAAATGTAGAGTACTAAATAGAAAATGCTTGTCAAAACACAATATGGTTGGTAAAACTAAAAGTATTTGAAAAACAAGAAAAAAGTAGTTTACCAACTTGAAATCCAAGGAATAAATCCAAAACACAATAGGATATGAAATATTGCTCTAGTTTTGGAAGGAAACTATGAAATAAAGGATTTCAAACAAAAGCCATGAGGAATAGATAATTGCAACTAATATATACCAATTGAGATATGACATTAAATAAACTTGAAACATTGATCCACAAATAAATAGTGGAACAAAATAAGAGAATGATCAATGTAAAATATTGCAATTGATATAAAGTAATCTCATTATATGCAAAATCTATATGCTTATCCAAGTTCATGCATTTGAACTCAAATACCTTATCATGCTATATGAATACCCTTTAGATAAACATGAAGGTAAAAGAGAAAAATACTTGAGAAAGAGAAATTCAGTCGACTTGAATGCTCCCCCTCAAAGTACTACCAAAGTTGATAAAAATCATGAATTTTGGATAAGTCCTCAACAAGGAAAGCCAAATCAATTAAGCATGAAAGAAAAAACCAAAATAACGAAAGCATAATATTCATCAAGATAAGATCTGAAAGTTAATATTAGCAAGATGACATATTTAACCCATATGAAAGAGAGAGATAAGATAATAAGGACAATCACATATACTCTCATAAATCCTTCAAAAAAAATAAAAATATCATGACCTCAATCAATAAGATATAAAAATGAAGAAAATATGGGTCCATGATAAACTATGTATACGACATATTAGAGGGTATAGATGAAATTAAAACAATTTATTTGCTCCCTCTCAAAATATGCGTAACTAGTTTCAAAGCACTTATAGCATCAAAATCTAGGGGTAAATCAACTATTGATTTCTCCCCCTTGCTCAATGCATTTAAGGCTATAACATCGTCATAAGACGAAAAATATCATCTTTAGTCAAAAGAGATATCCAATTAATAGCCACTAAAGATGAGAAAACAAAAGAATATTCCAATATAGCACATGTAATCAAAAGATGTCATATACTAACCTATGTAGAAGTAACTCATATTTAAATAAGATATATTAATGTATGTTACCTTTTGAGAAAGATGTCATCATGAAAAAGAATAAGGACAGTTAAGAACAATCATGATGATAGACAGAATATAGCTCAAAAATAAAAAATAAAATAAAAATGAAACTCAAACATCATGTCCATGATTATCTAATTAAAAAATAATCAACCAATTTATTGCTTTGCATGGACTAGGTATGTTTTATCACATATGTACCCATCAACCGGGTAATATCCAAACTTTGCTACTTCTAAATGAAAGACCAATAGAGTTCAAATAGCAAAGGTCATATGTGATAAACCATGAGTAGTCAAAATAGAGTAATAAATTGACTTGACATTTACAAAATTAGATAGTTTAGGACTACTCAATCATTAGGATCATTCATAAAGAAAACAAATGAATAATATGATCTAATGAATCTCATCAAGAGAAAATCACAAATCCAAAAAAAATCTCACAAATTAACATGGAAAAGAGTCAATCTCATTTAAATAATTACAAGTTCAATAAAGAAGAGATGTAAATGATAATACGATAAAATCATGACTCAAAAGTGAGAGAAATTAAGAGAGACTTGCTAATGACTAGTTATGGAAGAGAGTTAAAACAAGGAATCACAAACCTCTAAGAGAAAACAAGATTAATAAAGAATTTGTAAACTAGTTTTAGAGATTAAGCATATCACAAATCTTGTTTCTGTAAACTAGCATATCATATATAGATTGAAGTATAGGAATATAGCTAGATGTGTGAAAGTGAACCAAAATTATATAGCTTAATAATATATCACAAATAAGCAAACTATATAATCTAAATAAGATTAATGAGGGAAGCCGTTAACAAGATAAATGTGCTCATTAATTCTTAAGTCACTAACATTAAAAAATACTTGCTTAAGCATAGAGTTCACAATTAAGGGAATACATTTTGAATGATCAAAATGATTTATAGACTCTTTACTAAGCAAGGATAAGAGCATAAGATGATAAATAAATTAGACTCTTATCAAGTATAGGCCAAAAGAGATACTCATGAAACATAATAAAATAAATCTCTTTGCCAAGTATTGAGATTAACCCAAGATAATAAATGATAGATCGATCTAGAGAATGCAAAATACTATAGCCATTATAAATAAGGGTATTCTCTAGAAATAATAAAAAAAAACTCAACATAAAAACTCAAACCATAGTAGCTAAATTCATGAGAAATATGATATAATAATTACAAGTATTCTCATGTGCTACAAAAATATCATTGGGGAACAATACTTCCAAAAGGAAGCATAAACCCAAGGAATGAGCAAAGAAAGATCATTAAGATCAAGAAAGCTAAATGTTCTAAAGATAGTAAGAATCATTTTCAAAAGCTTTTCATAGTGCACCATAGTAAATATATAGATGATATAGATTTGAAAATGTGCACTAAAAATGGAGGTTAATATAAAAACAAGACAAAGCACAAAACCTTGTGATTCTTAAAAGAACTTCCATAAATAGTCAAGTGCAATACATAAACAAATATTTTCTCTCACCATCCCAACTTAAAGATATAAAACAAATGAATATCAAAAGCTAGGAATCATTTATATATATGAAACTATATAAATATCACGAATAGGCATACATGAAAAGATCAAAAATCAATTAAGAACATGTATCCATAAGGTCAACCAAAAAGCTAAAAAGACATCATTAAAAGAAAGCTTTAAGGAAGAAGCATATTGATTCAAAAAGAGATACACAAATTTGATCAAAAGAATCAACAGCTAGAGTATGAGTTAAGCACAAGTCTAGAAGTAACAAGTATGAATAAATACTCTTCAAGTTAATATAAAACTTTAGCTTAACTCATATGCCTACATAAAGGTATTTATACAAAAATAGATATCAATATAAGAGATACATAAACTATATGTAAATGAAAATTTTATTGAATATAGTCATGTATTCTTAATGAATATTTGAGAAACCATCATAAATTCAAAAGCATGTATAAATAAACTTTATTAGGCAAAGACATAATTGATTCTCAAGAAGATAATCAAGATAAAGTGTGAGAATCAATGATGAATATATTATGCAAGCATAAGATTAAAAAGAAGTATAAGTATATACTTGTCACGTAATAAGAAGCTTGTGCTAAACACATATATTCGCAAATACTGATTTAAAGAAAATATTACATATTAAGGAGAAATCGGTAAGAAGTAACTATTCTCAAAACTTTAAAGACGGAGAGTTAAAATCATATTAACTCAAATCAAAATCAAGCTCCTACGGACTAGAGTGATATATATGCTTTATAAATAAGGATTAAGAATAACGAGCATGCATAATAAAAGTGTCACACTAATAGAGAATGAGTGATAAACTACATAGTGTGAACTAAACATTTAGGCCAAGTAACTAGTCATGCTAGATAAAAGAAATAATAAGAAAATTAAACTAAGCATGCTAGTATTATATCTCACATTGATTTATACAATAAGCAACTAAGAATATCAATGTGAGCTAGTAGCAAAATATCAAGAGAAACATGCTAGATTCTACCAATATAAACTATTTAAAGAGAATCGTTTAGCATGTTACCAAAGTGGCTCTAGTGGCCACACTTGTGTTGGTACAATTGCTTGAAAGATGACCTTTGAGCTTTGCAACCACCAACACGCTCCTTGGTGCTATGTCCCGGTAAAAGAAGCTCCACCTACAACATTAGGCGAAGACTTTGGTATCCAAAAGAACTTGGATCCACATTTGTTAGCTTTAGGGACCCATATACTATTTACTCTAGCATTGGTAGAAAAACTCCTACGAATAGGACAAGTTAAGCTCATGTGTCCAATGCGAGAGCAATAGAAGCACCTAATACTAGTGTGTGCACATGTATCAGAATGAGCATGGTTATGAACATGTGACATGCTAGAATGATGAATATCTCTAGAGTGAGCATGAAAGGATTTGGTTTTAAGAATATTATGTTCTAATATCAAATTATCATGCATACAAGTAAGAGAATCAAATTTAACATTTAAAACATTATTCTCTTTTTCAAATAAAGCAATTCTAGAGATAAAAGCATCATTTTGTTTCTTTAAAGTGTCAATAGAAGAATCATGTAAATGATTAAGCTCATGTATTTGCCTCTTAAGATCTTCTATTGATGAGGAAAGAGATTTGATTTTCAAAATTAAAGCCTCATTCAAACTCTTTAAAGAAACACAAGATGAGTTTTGAGAATCAAGTCTAGATAATAAAAGATTATTTTCATTTCTAAGAAACTCATTTGCTTCTTCTAAATGAATAACCTTTTCAGAAAGTTCTTCATTTGTAGAATAAAAGTCATCAAGAATCTCTAAGGATTGGTTAGCCATGGCTTTCCACTTAGAGCATTTCTTGCATGTAGAAGAAATATGATTGTCTATGCTACTAGAAATAAAACCCTCTTTATCAGAGGATGAGGAATAGGTTGCCATAGAAAAATAATAAGGATCTACTCTAAGGATGTTAAGCCTAACAATAGAGTCCTTGCTCTGATACCAATTGTAGGAACCCTAGAGGGGGGGTGAATAGGGTCAAGCTAACTAATCAAGCACTTAGCACAAGCTAATTGGCAATTTAAAAATATAAGTGCAAGAGAAGAAGCAAACACAATACTGACAACCGATGTATCCTGGTATCCTCCTAAGAGGCAGTCCAGTCCCGGAACTCTCTCCGGCTTTAATTCACTTTTGAGCAAATAGTTACACACGAGTTTGGATCCGAAGAACTCGCCAACTTCTTACACAAGAGCTTTAATCCGAAGGGCTCTCCGACTTCATCCGAGAGTTTGGATACGAAGTCTCCCCAACTTCAACCGAGAGTTTGGATACGAAGACTCTCCAACTTCAACCTTTCACAATAGGTTTTGATCTCCTTATACAATAGGATGAAGATCTCACTTTTCAACTCAATAACTCTAACACAATTTGTGAATGACAAATGAAAGCTTTGTAGAGTTGTTTGTGGATAGGCTTTGGTGGTTTAGAAATTTTTAGGCTCAAAGCATCAACCTTGAATGAAGGGGTTCAAGGCTATTTATAACCAAAGCATTGAAAAAAGCTCAAGGCAACTTTTTAGTCCATGAA
This sequence comes from Iris pallida, assembly GCA_029216955.1. Classification (NCBI taxonomy): domain Eukaryota; kingdom Viridiplantae; phylum Streptophyta; class Magnoliopsida; order Asparagales; family Iridaceae; genus Iris; species Iris pallida. The sequence continues at coordinate 13,386 of JANAVB010026959.1, read as the reverse complement.
CCCGGCATACCGCCGGTATGATCCGGCATACCGGCGGTATACCGGTCTGGGATTGCAACGGCTAGAAATATAGCCGTTGGAATCATTAATGGCTGGAAATCTGACCGTTGGAATTTCAACGTTTCGGAAGCGGTATACCGTCGGTATGGACCGGTATGTCGGTTTTATAAACAGAAACTTTCTGTGAACAAAAACCGGTATACCGTCGGTATACACAGGTATACCGTCGGTATGCCGTTTTCCACCAAAAATGATCCTGGGCTTATTTCTGCCCTAGCTTTCGATTTTGCCATCCATTTCTTGTATTTACAATAATTCCTAAGACTCATTACAGACTCCAGATAAACTTTAGACAGGTACAGGCTTCTTCAGAGTCTTGAAATGATAATGGCATGGCTTGGCTTCTTCCTTTGATAGGTGACCGGGCAGCAGAATCCCCGGTGCGTGGCTCCAGAGATGTCGTCGGGTGGTTCAGAAAAAATCTTGTGGGATCCATCGTCTTTGGCCCACCATGATGTCTTTATTGCATATGTCCACATTGATCTTGCTTATTGCTTTTCTGCATGTACATGTTAGACAAACAAAGCAATATACATAGTAACAACTATAATATGTTTAATACATATTAGGACAATGCTTAGTTTAAGTATAAGTTCTAAGGTGATAGCATAAATATTAGTGATGTCATAATGATTAAACTTAATTGAATGACAACAATCAAAAACATAGTTTTGATTTTGGCAACCCGATTAAATTTAAGATAGATAAGCTTATATCACTAATATGTAAACCAATAGACACATATCACCAAAGGTATAAGAATAAGTAGAAATACTTTTAGCGATAGTATAAAGATTAGTGATAATGAAATGCTAAACTTAACATAATAACCATATTCAAAAATATGATACAATCATTGGGCTAACAGTATCTTCTTCTTCAGGACGATGCAGTCCTTTGTGGAGTGATGCACGTACTAATGGTAAAGACAGTACTTGTCACGACCCGCACCCGCTTTTCGGATACGAGACGTGTCCAAGCCAGCCTACGCCGCAGAGTCGGCGGTAGAACGCTGTCAAGTCCGCAAGAAATAAATGCTCAAAATCACAATTGCTGCTCATTCACATTTCTAAATTTATTACAACATTTACAAGATTTATATTTAAACAAAATACAAGACTTTACATTTAATAGAAATGATACACATGCTATCTATTTCTAGGTTGACCTCAGCATACCCAAGTCTTCCCAGTGCTAAGAGTGATCATGGTTAAACCTGAAAAATGTTGGTTTCCAGTCAGAAATGGAACGAGCACAGATCTCTCACAACAGTTCATAGCAGGAATGGACATATAAAGCAAGCTATAGAAAACTATACATGAATCGCTGTAAAGGAAATCAACAGGAGAGAGAATATAAACTGAGATATAATATGATAAATAGAGAAATATAACCTTCTACGTGATTCAGAGCATGAGTTGGTTATGTAAACAGCTTGGGTTGTATATAGATACAGCTAAGGAGTGCACATGGATAACAACTACTGGGGATGATGATCACATAACCAACTACACTCTCCCTGCCCCCAATCAATACACAAGGATCAATGCATGTTATGTTATTGCACATGGATAACAACTACTGTATACATGAAGCTCATATGGTCATGAGTGTACATGAATAACATATGAGTGCATATGGATAAATATGAATATATGGAGTACATGATGGCCATGATAAAGTACATGAACATGACATACTCGATGTATCCGAGAGGATAACATCACATAAAAAGATCCAGAGGGTACTAATCCGTGTGAACATCGTGTCAGCATCAAGTATACTAGTCTATAACAAGAGAACATATCCAAAGAAGTATGAAAAGATCAGAGAATGTACTCGTCTGTGGTCCTGTGCTGGTGTAACCGATAATCTGAACCACTCAGAATGCCATAATAGTCAAAACTCGTACAACAGTCCCCGAAAGCTGAAATAAATATTACCAATGTTCTCAGAATAGTCAAAATAGCTAGGATCGCATGTCCTTAAGTCCAATTCTGGATACAGGGGCAAAACGATAATTTCGGGAGAAAACGATGTCCGTCGTTGGACCCGCTTTGCACCGAAAAGCGTGCCAGAGTCCACGGTCTCTAAAGTCATCTAACTAAATGTCTACGGATCCGGTTTTCCGAAATGAACCCAACCGTATGTCCAAAGTTGGATTCCGGCGGGCCGTACACAAAATCGCCCGTTGAGTGGGACCATGGGGCCCGTAAAACGACGTACGATTCAATTGTCTCGGAATTGGACCAAACTTGGCATACAGGACCAGAAAAATGATACGGTCCTATTGGCGTAAGTTTCGTCTCGATCTGACGTGCGTGCACAAAGTAATTGAAGAATTTGCAAAGTACACGATACGGTGAATTTCGACGGATACGCATCAAATTCGTCGCGCACACACGACCAATTTGAATTACGTCAAAGCCCACACGTCCATGAAGCCGATACGCAGCTTTCGATGCTTTTGGTTCGCGACCACGTCGCCGGGAGTGGCGGGACGCACGTCGTGTGGATGAGTTTTTTTCTAAAATTCTATTTTTCTAAAAACTGTTTTTCTTAATTTTTAGCAATTGTTTTCTCAAGACATATTAGACGAAATCAGAAACTACCAAAAGGGTCTTCAAGTCCTATAGGTTATCTTCAACCTATTTAGACAGAATTTTGAAACTGTTGGTCGATTGGCAAGGAATCGACTTCCAATTTAGGGTCGGGACTATCCCATACTCTGTTTTGAGACAAGGTTTTCGTCGACTTCGAGTCGATCTTTCTTCGAATATGGATCGACTCGATACAAACCAGCTATGTGGATTCCTAGAGGGTTACATCATCTCTCCATAGGGACTTACGGAATCGAAACGATCGTATGGATGGATAAAAAATTGATCACGAAACATGCACCTGCACTGCTGCTGCACTGCTACTGATTCAATTCCTGCGCACGTGCTGTGCATCCGCGCGGCCTCGATCGTGCGTGTTGTGCATCCGCGCGGCCTCGACCGCGCGCGGCGGCCTGCTCCGGCCTGGTGCGGCGGCGCACAGCCGCTGGGTGGGTCGCCCATGGCTGGCGAAGGTCGTGGGGTTCAGGTTTTGTGTTAGGGTTTGGGTTTTTGGGGTTTGCTCGATTCTTCTCTCTCGGTCGAGCTCTTGGATTATATATGTACTGTACATAGTCGGGTGCTGTGTTGGTTCTCATATGGCCGGTGGGCCTTGGATGGATGTGGGGCTTAGGCTGAGCAGTAGTTGGGCTGTGGGGGATATATGCATAGTATTGGTTCTCTTATTTCTTTTTCATATATATGTATTATATATATACTACCATATATATTTATATATACACTCATATATATATCTTATACACACACATACATGTATATATATATATATATATATATATATATATATATATATATATATATATATATATATATATATATATATATATAAAATATATATATATATATATATATATATATATATATATATATATATATATTATATTCATATATACATACATATATAATACATTCTATGTATATATATACAACTACACATTTATACATATATATTTATATATTTATATCTATATGTATATGATACATATATGACATAAAAATATATTTCTATATATATTTATATATATACTTTTATATATTTATATATATTCCTGTATATATTTATATAATCCTCTCCATAAAATTAAATAAAATCCCCATATATTCTATTATAGGGCCTATCAATATAAATACGAATATATATATATATATATATATATATATATATATATATATATATATATATATATATATATATATATATATATATATATATATATATATATATCCTTTATTCGACGAATATAATATAACCAATAATAATACTACTAATAATAATAATGTCACTACCACATTCTAGTGTGAGAGTATTTTTGTCATTTTTTGGGTAATTTAAATTTATTAGAATTTATTTGAATTTATGGGAATTTTTAGAAATTATTTTGGAATTGTTTGAATAAGGGTTGATTAGGTTGACTTTGACTAGCTTTGACTTTGTGACCTAACCCTGGTCAAGTTGGACTTTACTAGATATGAGATCCTAGGTTAAGTTAAGTTAACCATACTCTAGTTAGGGAAACCAATTAGGAATATTGAGATTTGAATAGAAGGATTTTGACCACAAGTCATGACTTATGATTTCTAAGTCATTGATTTATGACTAAGCCCAAAGCCCATTAGTCAAGTGCCCAAACCCTAACCCTAACATTTTTGTCCAGCCAACCTAGGGATTCCCCCACTATATAATCTTTCTTAAAATCTAGGGCTAGCCTCTTCTTTAGGAATTTATTTCAAGAGAAGAAAGAGGTGAGACTCCATGTTCAAAAATCCCTAGAAAATCTATTTTTCCTCCTTTTTAACCCAAACAAATTGCAATAGTTCTAATTATTGTTTTCTTGCTGTTGGAATTGGTTGTTCTCAGTTTTCTAATCAATTTGGAGGAGTTTGGGCATCAAGAGGAGCACCTCTTTGTGGAGCTTTTTGAGGCTTTGGGTACATAGAGGTAACTTCCTATTTCTACCATAAAATCCTGAGACTTTTGCATCATTAGGGAGCCCTAGACCTAACCTAACAGTAGGAATAGGAAACCCTAAGTTTTCGTGTCCTTTTGTGTCCAAACTGGACACGTATCAGTACACTGTTCTATGTGTTTGTGGAAATGCCACAGTGAATCTTTTGTGTTATTTTCGAGATGATTTTTGAATGGAAAAATGTATTTTAGTGTCGCTTACACGTTTCTATTGCTCTGAGTTTGTATCGAGTTCGTGTCGTGTCATTTTGACACTCGTGCACATGTGTTTGCACACGCGTGCGCGGCCCAGGCGAGTCCCCTGCCACTCGGGGCTTCTGCAGGACACGACACGGCATGATCTGACACGAAACTTTGTGGACTCGAGGGGGCATGCACTGACATCATGCCCCTAAAGTTTTATTGGGTTTCGTGGACGGGTTGGAGAGATATTCGTCGTGCACGGGGATTACACTGTTCTGCGCACAGTGTGTTTTGAGCCACTGACACGGCTTTAGATGTCAGGATACGACACGCTAGGACCTGATTCAGGGTGACACAGACCTAGCTGGACCCTAGGCGAACTACCCTACACGAGGACACGACCCCACTCGTGTCGTGTCGAGTGTACGACACGCATGCACATGCGCACGAGCCTGTACACACTGCACAGTGTCTCAGTGCACTGTTTGGATTTTTATATCGATTGGACACGTTTGTGTCCTCTTGCTGGGACACAAATACATCATATGACACGAGCACATGTTGTATGTACATTAGCAACCATTAATAGCTTGATTTAGTTTGAATTTGATGATTAATTTCCATTTCCTCAATTTTTCTGATACGGGTTATTTCACTGTTATTTTCCAGTTTTTAGTATGAGTTTTGTCAGGTTATTTTGGGTAATTTAAGTACTGTTAAGTCACATATTCAAACCCCTAACTTGTTCTCCTATTAGTTATTTACCTGTGTGTGAGTTTTGGGATGATATTGATGAGTCTTGAATTCGAATGCAAATGGAATGGTTGGACTGTTTTACAAAAAAACTGGAAAAAAAAGTGTAGCTTGAGATTTCTGTGTGTTAAGATTAAATCCTTCCCTTTTAACTGAGTTTGGTTTTGATATATAACTTGTGTATTGAATGGGGGGTTCAATGAGTTTTTTTTCCTCCTCTTTTCTCACTGATTTGATATTAAAATCAGTAATATGATGAAATCTGAGTTAGGCTATATGTGGACTGTCACTTGGTTGGTTCCTTCACTATTTTGAAATTTCTGAATCACACACACATTCATGAGTACTGTCACACACACAAACTGGAATTAGCTATCACATTTTTATCAAAACACACACACACTTCCCACTCTTACACACACAATCATGTTGCACCCACACTCACAGTTCACTCACTCATCTCCACACACACATGTAGACACCACACACACACACATACACATGAACACTTGAGTTTATCCCCTCTCTATATATCCTATTGTATATATATATAGTGTATATACATATAATGTGATATGTGTATATGTGATATTATATGGTTTGTGTATCATATAGGTATCTAATATAGCTATTTGCAATGGGTTTATAGGCTATGTTAGTTCATATATATAAGTATCATATACATATAACTTGTGTGTGAACCATATATATGTATTACATATATATGTCGGTTATGGCTAGATTACAATGTATATATCAAGAGTGTTAGGTTTTAGATTTAGATTTGACTGGTGAATGTGTTAGTGATGGGCTATAGGCATGCTATAGCCTATGGCCTGTATGTGAGTCTGTTTGGCAAATGAGCCTAGATTGAGCTTGTACAGCTTTGTTAGACCTAGAATAAACTTGCTAGACTAGTGTCGACTAGTTGACCTAGTGTGGACTTGTTTGACATAGTTTGACCATAGTTGACCTAGTTGACCTAGTTTGACTTCTAGGGTTGACCAGAGTTGACCAAGAGTTGACTTTGGCCTAGTTTGACCTAGATTCATGTAGAATGCATAGTAGTGCTTCATTTTACCATTCTGGACTTGTTGTGACTTGTGCTGTTCTAAATAGGAGCCAGACACCACTCCTCGGATAGTACTTTTCAGTTGGACACTCAGATACCAGGCGAGTACATTCTCTGATCATTTCATATTCTGTTAGAATTATTTTTCTGCTTTAGATTACTTTACTTGATGATGTCACGTGGTAACACGGATTAGTACTATATGGATCCATTTTTTAGATGTTATCCCCTCAGGGAGCATCGTATACTACATGTTCTGTGTGTTTCACTTACATGGTGTATCACTATGCTTCACGATTCTTCGATCACTTGTGACATGTACTCTCATGATCACAGAGTCTTCCCAAAATTACCCTATTTATGGGCATTCCCAGAATTACCCCATTGTGGGCATTCCCAGAATCACCCATTTATGGGCTATCCATGTATCACCCCTTGTGGGCCTTTACATGGAATCATAACATAACTTGGCTGGATCCTTGTGTATTGACTGGGGGTACGGGGGAGTAGAAGTAAACATATGAATAATATCCAAGTAGTGTACTTCCCAGAATCACTCCATAGTATAGTTCCCAGAATCTTCTATGCCATTCACATGTTTATATTATACTCTTACTCACTAGCCACAGTTAGCTCTCTATTTACAGTATATAATTTCCATTACAGTTTCCTCTATTTACATTCCATGCTTCTTTCAGTTTTCTGTATCTTACTCTACTGTATGTCTATATTTTCTAACCTGCTATGATCTGTTGAGATGTATTGTGCTCGCTCCTGTCCTGACTGGACCTGTTGAAAATATTACAGAGGACGAGGAGGAGGCTGGTGTGGATACCTATTATGGTGCCACCTTAGATGAGATGTTAGACCTGGACCATCAGCAGGCCCCACTAGCTGTGGATGACACACCCTTAGACTAGGATGTTTTATTTACAGTATGTCATGGATGATTGTATATATTTGATTCTGGGATTATGTATTTATCTTAGACACTTAGACTCTCTGATGTACTTGAGATTTCCTTTCATTTCAGCAGTTTCATTTATCTATCTATCAGCTATGTTATCATCTATTTTTCCTTGAGTTTTATATCATATCGTGCTTCTTCTTCCTTAGTTGTGATTGAGTCTACTTTTATCATGTCACCCCCATTCGGGGAGTATAAACTGTTTAAGCTTTATATTGCTAGATGTTGTGACCTAGGACAGCGTTCTACCGCCGACACTGCGGCGTAGGCTGGACGTACCCACGTCTCGTACCCTAACTCTAGGGTGCGGGTCGTAACACATTTTTAGTGGTGGCCCATGCAGGTCTAGACTAGAAGTGTAGTGGTATTCGAACTAGAGTATCACTATAGCCTGCAGTAGGATATAGGACATTAATTTTTAAGGTACTCAATCACATTAGGAAAAATTCTTTTATTGCCATCTAAATCTTTATTGTCAGCTGATCCTTTTAAATTTTAATTGTCCGCCTTTGTTATATCGCTTCTTTCTCAGAAATTGATACTCTTGTTTGTCTATCTTCAGGATGGTAGAGACTCGATCGCAGCGTACCATTCATGAGGATGCTATAGAGGGGACTGCTACCTCTCAGCCAGTACAGCGGGGCCAGGGGACTGTAGCTCCTACCACCTCTGCTCGTATTGAGACCCCAAGAGCAGCAGCAGGGGGTATGCTTCCACCGGCTCGGAGGCAGGACCCAGTTCTCCCAGAGGAACCTTACCAGTAGCCACCTGCAGGGACAGTTGATGCCGTTCAGCTGTTGGCCTTCTTCAGGCAGTACATGGAGGGTCAGCAGACCCAGCAGCAGAGGCACACGGCAGAGCTCACTCGAGGCATTGAGTTGGCAGTGACGGCAGTGGAGAGAGTCATAGCTCAGCCAGCGGCAGCCCCGCAGCCGCACCAGCCATGGAAGAAGGGCATCCAAGACATCCAGAAGATGCATGCGAGAGACTTCCGAGGGACAGAGGGGATCCTGTATGCCGATGCGTGGATCGAGCATATGGAGGAGATCTTCAGGCTGGCTGAGATTCTAACGAGGCTCCAGATATAGGCAGCGGCCAGCATGATGCAGGATCTGGTCCGTACCTGGTACCAGACCTACCCGAGGGTCGGCACAGCAGGACAGACTTGGGCAGCATTCAAGAAGCTGTTCAAGGAGAAGTTCTTTCCAGACGCAGCACTGGGAGCCCTCGAGACCCAGTTCGAGGCCCTAGTCCAGGGGAGCCAGTCCATGAAGGAGTACGCAGGAGAGTTCTTCTGCCTGAGCAGATTTATGGAGGACTTGTCCGAGACGACGAAGGCCCGGAGGTTCCGGAAGGGCTTGGTAAAGGAGGTCAAGTCCTACACCAAGACCGTCCACAGTGCTACATTTGAGGAGATCCTGGTGGACGCACTAGCTGCAAAGGATGATCTTGAGCTTAGGCTCAAGAGGAGGCGAGACTCCCAGGGAGGCAGCAGTAGTAGCGGAGGACCGGCCAAGAGGCCGCACTTTCAGCAGCAGCACCACCAGTAGCAGAGGTTCCAGCCGCAGCAGTTTCAGCAGTCGAGGCACCAGTCAGTGCAGCATCAGCAGTAGAGGGTACAGCAGCAGGCACCAAGGCAGCAGGCCACCACCTGTGCTTATTACAAGAAACCAGGGCACGGGTGGAACGAGTGTAGGAAGAGGCTGGGCAAGTGCCTGGTTTGTGGCTCAGGAGATCACCAGATGAGGGAGTGTACCTTGACCACGGGACGAGCAGCTCAGGGAGGAGGAGCCAGGGCAGCAGCAGGCCAGCAGAAGGGACCAGCCCTGCCGACCCAGCAGCAGAGATTTGTTCAGCACCAGCAGCAGGCAGGGGAGGCCAGCCGGGACGAGCCTTCGCCATGGCGGCTGAGGATGCAGAGGTGATAGGAGAGCTGATTGCAGGTTCGATTCTCCTCGACTCCAGTCCAGTATTTGCATTATTCGATTCCGGTGCTTCGCATAGCTTCATATCAGTATCTTTTGCGATTAGACATGGTATCATAGCTGAATCATTGCCTAGGACTTACAAGATCACGACCGGGGGTGGCATTATCCTCGTACATGATGTTTGTAAGGGTCGGAGAGTTATTTTGGGAGGCCGTGAGTTGGAGGTGAGCCTGCTCGTGATGCCATTGCCAAACTACGATATAGTACTCGGCATGGATTGGTTGAGCAGGCACCACGCCAGCATTGATTACAGAGGGGGTAGAGTTCTTTTCAGAGCGCCGGGGGAGCCAGAGTTCGAGTACTCCAGACGTCAGGCGGAGCAGAGAAGCGGAGTCTTATGTGGAGTCTCGGTGGAGGAGCAGACGATTCCACACCCCTTGATAGCAGAGTATATGGATGTTTTCCCAGAGGAGTTGCCGGGATTGCCACCAGACAGAGACATAGAGTTCTCGATAGACTTGGTTCCAGGAGCGGAACCCATCTCTCAGCATATCTATCGGGTGAACAACAGCGAGTTGGTGGAGCTGAAGAAGCAGGTGGATGAGCTGCAGGACAAGGGCTTCATCCGCTCGAGTTCGTCGCCATGGGGTGCACCAGTGTTGTTTGTGCCGAAGAAGGATGGGTCAGTACGCATGTGTATTGACTATAGGGCACTCAACAACCTCACGATCAAGAACAAATACCCACTGCCGCGGATCGACGATCTATTCGACAAGTTGAGCGGAGCTCGGGTATTTTCCAAGATTGATCTGAGGTCGGGATATCACCAGGTGAAGGTGAAGAGGGAGGATATTCCCAAGACCGCTTTCAGGATGCGGTACAGGCAGTTTAAGTTTTTAGTTATGCCGTTCGGGCTAACCAATGTACCAGCAGTGTTTATGAACCTTATGAACAAGATGTTCCACCAGTATCTGGATTAGTTTATGGTGGTGTCATAGACGACATATTGGTATATTCCAAGACTGAGGAGGAGCACGAGGAGCATTTGAGGATAGTGCTGGAGACTCTCAGGAAGGAGCAACTTTACGGAAAGCTCTCCAAGTGTGAGTTTTTTTGGACCGGGTGGACTTCTTGGGGCACGTTGTGACTCGAGATGGTATCTCAGTCGACCCCAAGAAGATTGTAGCAGTTGAGGCATGGGCAGCGCCGACTTCAGTTGCAGAGATCAGGAGTTTCCTGGGGCTGGCAGGATATTATCGAAGATTTGTGCAGGATTTCTCCCGGGTTGCAGAGCCGTTGACTCGGTTGACCCGGAAGGATGCTGAGTTCGTTGGTCAGAGGAGTGTAAGGCAGCTTTTGATGAGTTGAAGAAGCGGCTTACGACAGCTCCGATTCTGACATTACCTTCAGGATCGGGTGGTTTCACTATTTATAGTGATGCTTCAGGGAAGGGGCTGGGTTGCGTCTTGCAGTAGCATGGGAAGGTGATTGCCTATGCTTCCAGGCAATTACATCCCCATGAGAAGAACTACCCTACCTACGACTGGAGCTGGAGCAGCAGTGATATTTGCTTTGAAGTTGTGGAAGCATTATTTGTATGGGGAGAGGGTGGAGATCTTCACAGATCACAAGAGCTTAAAGTAGTATTCACTCAAAAGGAGTTAAACATGAGACAGCACAGATGGCTAGAGTTGATGAAGGATTTTGACATCCTACTACAGTATCACCCAGGAAAGGCCAACGTGGTTGCCGATGCCTTGAGTAGGTATCCAACAGCCATGTGTTGACCATGGATCGACACTTGCTTGTCGACTTGGAGACCTTGGGATAGAGGTGATCATGCCCGGAGTGCAGATGCAGTTATGGGGGATGCAGATTCAGTCAGACTTGGTGGAGAGGATCAAGTCGGCATGGTTTGAGGACGTTGCTCTGCGGTGTCTCTGAGAGCAGGTTCGAACAGGATTGCTGGAGGGCGAGTTTTCTCTTACAGATGATGGTGCCTTGAGGTACGGTTCCAGATTATGTATGTCCAGCGGAGAGCTCAGGGAGCAGGTTATGCAGAAGGCCCACAGATCTCAGTACTCTATACACCCGGGTCCAACAAGATGTACCGAGATCTGCGGAAGCATGTTTGGTGGTCAGGAATGAAGCGGAAGGTGGCTCGCTTCGTGGCTAGGTGCTTGGTCTGTCAGCAGGTCAAGGCAGAGAGGCAGAGGCCCGGTGGATTGTTGCAGCCGCTGCCCATTCCAGAGTGGAAAGGGAGCATATCACTATGGACTTCGTATCAGGATTGCCGCGCACACCAGGGGGAAAGACGCGATTTAGGTCATCGTGGACAGGTTGACCAAATCGGCCTACTTCTTGCCATTCAAGATGGGTACGTCTACAGATAGGCTGGCGGAGATGTATATGCGACAGATAGTCAGGATTACGGAGTTTCAGTCAGCATCATCTTAGATCGGGATAGTCGTTTACTTCCCATTTTGGAGGAGTCTGCAGACCAGCTTGGGCACTCAGCTCAAGTTTAGGTACTGCATACCACCCCCAGACGGACGGACAGTCGGAGCGGACTATCCAGACACTTGAGGATATGCTACGAACGTGCGTCCTGGACTTTGGAGGTTCCTGGAAGGATCATCTTCATTTGGTGGAGTTTACTTACAACAACAGCTTCTAGGCCAGCATTGAGATGTCACCTTTCGAGGCTCTGTACGGGCGTAGGTGTCGTACACCCTTATCTTGGGATGATATTGGTGAGCGAGCTTTACTGGGGCCAGAGATGGTTGTTGATGCAGTCGAGAAGGTGAAGCTCATCAGGGACAGACTTCGCGTGGCGCAGGATAGACATCGGCACTGGGCCGATAGCCACCGGAGGCCGTTGAAGTTTGAGGTACAGATTAGAGTAGGATTAGATTAGGTTTGTTTTTTTTGTGATTTTTGATCATATTTGTTATTATAATTAATGAGACCTTGCTTGTGATTAGGTCGGAGACCAGGTTTTCTTGAGGATATCTTCGACTCGTAGTACGATACATTTTGGTGGAGGCGGGAAGCTTAGCCCGCGCTTCATCGGCCCTTTCGTTATCAGCGGGAGAGTCGGTGACGTTGCATACAGGCTAGACTTGCCGCCTGCACTTGTGGGGGTCCACAACGTATTCCATGTATCACAGTTGAGACGGTACGTGGCTGACCCTAGCCATGTGCTCGATCATTCAGAGATTGAGGTTGGGCCTTCTCTCAGCTATCCAGAGCAGCCAGTGGAGATTCTGGATCGACGGGAGAAGGTTCTGAGGAACCAAGTGATACCCTTGGTATGCGTCACATGGAGGCATCATTCTCAGGAGAGTCTACCTGGGAGCGGGAGGATGAGATGCGCGAGCGGTACCCTTATCTTTTTGGACCGTGAGGTATACTTCCTATCCTTCTCATCAGTTGCATTTGCCTTTCAATTTCGAGGATGAAATTCTTTTAAGAGGGTAGATTGTCACTACCACATTCTAGTGTGAGGGTATTTTTTCATTTTTGGGGTAATTTAAATTATTAGAATTTATTTGAATTTATGGGAATTTTAGAAATTATTTTGGAATTGTTTGAATAAGGGTTGACTAGGTTGACTTTGACTAGCTTTGACTTTGTGACCTAACCCTAGTCAAGTTGGACTTACTAGATATGAGATCCTAGGTTAAGTTAAGTTAACCATACTCTAGTTAGGGAAACCAATTAGGAATATTGAGATTTGAATAGAAGGATTTGACCACAAGTCATGACTTGTGATTTCTAAGTCATGATTATGACTAAGCCCAAAGCCCATTAGTCAAGTGCCCAAACCCTAACCCTAA
>JANAVB010026958.1:90000-92666 GCA_029216955.1 Iris pallida | reverse complement strand
CCGTCGCGACGAGCTTATCGTCGCCTCCGCCCCGTGCAGTCGACCCGCCCCGCGACCGTGGACCCTCGTGCAGCGAGCTTACCGATGTCGCCTTCAACGTGCAGCGCGACCCGTCGCCTCACCACGAGATCTGGAAACGAGCGAATTTCCTCGTCGTGCTCGGCGGAGCGCCCGGGGCAGCTTGCGAAGCTGACCCGATTCGTGCTCCCGTGTCGAGCCATACGGCTCCCCGCGGGGGTACGATTCGGGCGCGTGCCAGCCCCGGGTGCGGCCGTGTCGGCACGTGGTTTTTTGGACCCGCTAGCCTCGGCAGCTCCCTGCTTCCGTGCAGCCAACTGCCGATGCGGCGGCCCCTTCAGTCGTTCCCTCCCGCCTCGCCGGCGACACCCGAGTTGCCCGTGCAGCAAACCCGATCGCATTCGGGAAACGCCCCGTTGAGTATGTTCCAGCCGTCCCTTCCGCCTCGTGCGGGAACGGGGGCACCCGAACTAGCGCCACTCGATGCCCCCGAGTCACGGCCCTACGTCGCTCGTCTGGACCCTGGGCACTCGGTGCCGCGTGTGTAGGGCTCGCGAATGCGGTGTGTGAGTCCCCGCTCCGCGAAGGCACTAGATAAACAGAAGATCGGATTGCTGGCTCTGCAACAGAAGACGATTAATCTGGGTGAGTGGACGAAGTCTCATTTGCTGATTCGCTTAACGCCTTAAGAATCTGAGTTTTCAATTGAATGCTTTTGTTAATAAAAGGTTAATCATTGAGTAGGCTTTAAGAGATTTCACATGTTGCCATGCTAAGAAACAAGAAGAGAGAACCTGTATGCTAAGAAAGAATTAATCTGCATGCTAATAAAGACTTGTGCCTTGCTATACAAGAAACTAGATAACCTGTATGTATAAGAATAGACTGCTCAACTGCTTGCTTGCGAATGTATGTCTAACGCTGAGAGCATCCATGTGAAAATGGGTGCCGGTATGTTATCTGTTACTGTTATCTGGGAGCGACGCTCCACTACCTGGGGGCTTCGCTCTGGCTTCGGCTCTATTGTATGGGGCGACGGCTTCTCTTTTGTATGGGGCTTCTGCTCCACTATCTGGGGCTTCTGCTCCACTATCTGGGGGCTTCGGCTCCACTATCTGGGGGTTTTCGGCTCCACTACGTGGGGCTTCGCTCTGGGCTTCGCTCTATTTGCTTGGGGGCTTCAGCTCTGTTATCTGATGGACTGAAATAGATTAAATGTGCCTGATAGATCAATGTGCCTCAAGAGTTTAGATCATATGGAAAATGATGATTTTATCATGTTTATGCTAATCCTTGTCTTGTGCAGGGATCGACGTCGCTATGGTAAGATCACTGAAAGTGATATACATGTGTTGCTTAAGTTTCTGATATAAATGCTTGCAGAGATTAATCTGTTACCAGAAATGCTATGTTCCCACTAAAAGAAAAGATGTAATCATGCTTGTGATCTGACCCTGAGTTTGTCTTGACTAGAAAAGAGAATGCTAAAGATGTTGTCCCTAATGAATGATATGCTCTGAAACATGCTGCGCACTGCACATAAGAATAGTCTCGTGCTAGAATTGAATAGTCCCTTGTATGCTTGAAATAATATGAACTGTGGCTTTTCAAGATGTGTTTTCAAAGATATGTAAACTGACTCTGTATGCATGGAATGAATCTAGGTAAACTAGCAAGATCACATCACAAGAAAGTTTTTCTCACTAAATGAACAGTGATCGTTTCAGACAAATGTAGCTCTTTGTTCACACATTCACCAGTATGCTGATATACTGACCCATCATCAGTCTGCATTCAGTGCACCATGCATCGAGAAGGATAGCCCGAAGCGATAGCCTGTGCCTCGTCCTCATGAGCCAGAAATCAGAAAAGAATGCCCAAGAGATGACATCTGTTGCAAGAGTTTGGTTTTGTATATACAAGGATGTATGTATGGGAACGGGATCATTGTAATCTGTAAAGTTCTGAGAGAATGTAATATTGTATCAAGAGAATCGAGAGCTTGTAATCTTTCAAATGAAATCAATAAAGAGAAATGTTCTTGTTACCATTGTGTTCAATACTTGTATTCTGAAATATGTCCGCTGCCGCTTCAATTATCTGTGATACGTTCCGCTGCGTATGTCAAACTTGTCTCTTGTCTTGTTTCAGGTCTTGGCCTTGTGCAAGCGCAACTTAGGCTTGCACGGCATCACGTCTTAGCGAGACGAACGGTCCCAAAGAGCCCGAAGCGAGGACGAAAAGGACTCTGGGATCGGGCGTGACAGAATGTATCAGAGCAACACGATCCTCTGGCCAATTTTGATTCAATTGAATTTGTACATGTCTTCTGATCGAAATTCCGTTGCCTACTCGATATCAATAATGAGATAACGTTCATACAATAAGTCCGTAAATATTTTTATGATGCCGGCAAATGTTTTATCGATTTGATTGATTGAGATTGAAATGCTTGATTGACAAGAGTTTTGATATGACCTGAATTGTGATTTCATGGATTGATGATGGCGAAGGATGCGACGATCGCTGCTAAGGATATCGTAAGTTTCTCCTTAAGTTTTCGAGGACGAAACTTCTTTTCGGTGGATAATTATGTAGTGCCCCGCTCCGCGAAGGCACTAGATAAACAGAAGATCGATTGCTGGCTC
>JANAVB010026958.1:62500-70000 GCA_029216955.1 Iris pallida | reverse complement strand
CCTGACAGGCCCTATCGGCTGCACGGGATCGACCGGGTGCGCATATGCTGCGGTTTGTGTGCCTCGCGGCACTTCGTTTGCCCCGCGGCGGATTCCTGCCCACGGCGTGGGCCTGACAGGCTGCATCGGCGAGCACGGGCGCGGCCTGCGGCTGCGCGCGAAAAATGACAAGCTCCTCAAGCACTTTGGTCCCCCGGAGTCATCCCCACAATAAAACTGCAAATCTATTATAGGGGAGTAGGTGGTGAAGGGGGGGATGTTCGTCGCGCGCCACAATCCCGTGCGCGCGGGGGGTGCACGGCGCGTCGAACGGCTGCCCGCGCGCGGCGATCCAGCGACCGGGCGCTTGCTGGCTTTGGGTGCGCGACGGTTCGCGACGTTTTCTGTCGCGCGGCAGTTTCTGCCCACGGCGTGGGCCTGACAGGCTGCATCGGCGAGCACGGGCTCGCGGCGGCGCGCTGAGGCGACCAGCGCATCGAACGGCTGCACGGGCCGCCCGCCTCGCTCGCGTCCCAGCGCGAGGCGAGGCGTTGCAGCTGTTTCTGCGCGCGGCGCGCAGCTCTCAGCCCGTGCGACAGAATCTGCCGCAACTCGTGCCAGTTTCGAACCCCCCCGACCGAGCGGGAGGTTGGGCGCGTTTTCCCCAAAAATGACAAGCTCCTCAAGCACTTTGGTACCCCGGAGTCAGCCCAACAATAAAACTGCAAATCTATTATAGGGGGAAGCGAGTTGAGCTGAAATTTGGGCGGCGCAACAAATTTTGAGTAGGTGCGGCTTTGCGGGCAAAATGGGATGCTGTGCGAACGAAATCCCCCACGACCCTATCGTTGACGCGCCCGGTGCAGCAAGGCCCGCTGCTGCACCACGGACCCTTGTGCGAAGCTCCCGTGCGAGGCCACGGGACGCGGGTGCGCGGCAGAAACTGCCCGTGCGAGGCGGAAAAAATTGCGTCGCAGCAGGAATGCGATGCCGTCCGAACGAGCTTATCGTCGCCTCGCCCGGTGCAGGTCGACCCGCCCCGCGACCGTGGACCCTCGTGCAGCGAGCTTACCGATGTCGCCTTCAACGGTGCAGCGCGACCCGTCGCCTCACCACGAGATGCTGGAAACGAGCGAATTTCCTCGTCGTGCTCGGCGGAGCGCCCGGGGCAGCTGCGAAGCTGACCCGATTCGTGCTCCCGCGGGTCGAGCCATACGGCTCCCCGCGGGGGTACGATTCGGGCAGCGTGCGGCAGCCCCGGGTGCGGCCGTGTCGGCACGTGAGTGGTTTTGGACCCGCTAGCCTCGGCAGGCTCCCTGCTTCCGTGCAGCCAACTGCCGATGCGGCGGCCCCTTCAGTCGGTTCCCGGCCTCGCCGGCGACACCCGAGTTGCCCGTGCAGCAAACCCGATCGCATTCGGGAAACGCCCCGTTGAGTATGTTCCGAGCCGTCCCTTCCGCCTCGTGCGGGAACGGGAGGGCACCCGAACTCGCGCCACTCGATGCCCCCGAGTCACGGCCCTACGTCGGCTCGTCTGGACCGGCTGGGCACTCGGTGCGCGCGTGTGTAGGGCTCGCGGATGCGGTGGACGCGGAGGGGCTCGGGGGCGATCCGCCCCCGGCCCCGGACCCGAACGGTTTACTCTACGCCGCTCTCGACGACACGACGGCCGGCCCCGCCAACGTCCCTCGCCCCGCGAGCGGCCGGGCGGAGCCGGCGTCGACGAGGACGTGCTACCTGGTTGATCCTGCCAGTAGTCATATGCTTGTCTCAAAGATTAAGCCATGCATGTGTAAGTATGAACAAGTTCAGACTGTGAAACTGCGAATGGCTCATTAAATCAGTTATAGTTTGTTTGATGGTACGTGCTACTCGGATAACCGTAGTAATTCTAGAGCTAATACGTGCAACAAACCCCGACTCTCGGAAGGGATGCATTTATTAGATAAAAGGTCAACGCGGGCTCCGCCCGTCGTTCTGATGATTCATGATAACTCGACGGATCGCACGGCCTTCGTGCCGGCGACGCATCATTCAAATTTCTGCCCTATCAACTTTCGATGGTAGGATAGTGGCCTACCATGGTGGTGACGGGTGACGGAGAATTAGGGTTCGATTCCGGAGAGGGAGCCTGAGAAACGGCTACCACATCCAAGGAAGGCAGTGTAGTGACCCGCTCCGCCCTAGAAGGAACGCCGATTTCAAACGGCAAGTGCAACGACTCAAACGAGCCGTCGACCCGAAGAGTTGCTTCGACCCGATGAAGTATCGATGCGAATCGATGCAAGACTTGCATTGGCCCGTCAAGAAGAATCCAGACTTAGACTTGCAAAGGCGCGCTCGGAGGATCGCTCGGCCGATGCGAACATCGCTAAGGTGGGTGGCTCCGATGAACCCGTCTGTGCTTAGCCTAGACACATAATAATGCGGACACTATCACGAGAATCGCTAGGCGACAACACCATGCATGTTAATAAATGATTCAACGCACCTAGCTAAGGGAATAATCCCATCTTGCATGCTTGTTTAGAACATGGAAAAGAACTCGGCAATTATAGAAACGCTCGCACCACGCTCTACGCTCGTGCTACGGCACAAGCTCACGTTCATGTCCCGTATACGTTCAAACAATGAAACAATGAATGGTTTACAACAATGAAACGGGAAGGCTATCAACATAGTCGCTCCGAGTAGAGTTTAGCAACATTGGAAGGCTAGGGGACCGATGGGTCGCCAAGGCGACTCCCACACTGGGAGTTGCGTAATGCATGAATGAATGAATCAACGAATGAATGAACAAACACATGAATGACTCTATGAACATACGAACAAGTGAAAGAATAACATGAAAAGAAAGAATACATGAACGATAAGACGCTAGCGACAGGTGTGACGGGCACGTGCAACGGGGCTCGCTACCCGCGCTGTACGGACGCCAACCTGGTCGTTAACGCATTATGGCTAAGGGTTAGCCTACGGCTCGGAAATAGCCGCTAAGTTAAAATGACAAGACAATACGAAATGGTCGTGGACAAACGGCACGGGCGATGGGGGGGAATACCGTGGCCGTCGTGTGGAAGGATTCTGCGGCACGGGCGTTGGGGGGGTAAACCGTGGCCGGCCTAGGCAGAATCAATACGGCGCTTACGGGCTGCTTGGGTGCGGGCTTGGGCACCAAGAGACGTAAGTAGGAGGGTATATTCAAGAGACTTAACGGGGTGTACCAGCCATCACCCTACGCTAAGTTGAGAATTGCCACAGGGGAATGTCCTAAATGGCTTGTAAAGCCAGCGACCCGTGCATGTAGATTAAGTGGACTATGCTGGTGGCAATCCACGTGCAAGTTCTTGCATTGAAATCAAAGTAATCTAAGTTAAATGAACAAGTGTCTCATGAACATGCCCGAAATATAACACTCTTGAACATGCTTGAAATATAACATCCTGAACATGAACATGCTCGATATGTAACACTCCTGAACATGCTTGAATGAAATACTCGAAACATGCTTGAATTGTAACACTCTAAAAACGTGCCTACGACGTGCTAGAATCCCGAGACATGGACACACACTTGATATTGAATGCGTGCATGAATCGTGTTATGTTATTATTCATGAATCGTGGTTTAACTTGGTTTACCTTGAACAGGGAAGGCCGGACGGTAAGTATGGGTAAGTCGTACATGTATTTCCATGCGACACTCGAGTTCGGTAACACGAGATAGGCTATGCAATATGCCATGAAATTGATCCTAAGGCAAGATTAGAAAGACAATGAATGATAGAGATGCACAAAAGATTATAGAACGTGTTTGGTAATGATGGCATTGTGGGCGAGCCAGCCTCCCCACCAGTGCATAACAATGTACTGATAACCCCACAGTATGCTTGCAGGATAGCAGGAGACGCCGGCGGGTGCGGAGCTTCCGTCGAACGTGCTAAGGCGCGGAGCTACCTCTGGAGCCTTGGAGCGTTGCAAGGAGCTGAAGCACTCTATACAGGACATAATGTATCGGAACATCGCCATGAATCATTCCATCTTGTAAGCCACTTGGCACGCCTTTTATGTTTCAGAGAGAGAGAGCTTGAGCGAATTGTAATATCGGCCTAGCGCCGCTTGTAACTTCTTGAATATCAATAAAGAGTTTGATTTTGTATTCAACTTGCGTTCATTTACTTTCCGCTGCAAATGGGGACACTCTGTGCGACTCTGTGGCCTAGACTCAATTCGGCCGTTTCTGGACTTGGCCTTGCACGGGCGCAACCTAGGCCCGTGCGGCATCACGCCTTAGCGAGGACGATCGCTCCTACGGGAGCGGGGCGTGACAGATTGGTATCAGAGCACGGCTTTACGTCCTTGGACTTCATTTCGATTTTCTCAGTTTTGAAAGCTCGATTGGAAAAAAGAAGTGTGCGCTCTCTCTCAAATGTCCATCGGCATGTTCCATACAATAAGTCTAATACTTTCAAAAGCTCGTACAAGTACTCGGTTGCACGGGATCGATAGGCGAAGGCCTTTGTGCCGGACGACGTTAAACATGACTCGATTGAGAACACATGCAAAGTTAACATGTCTCGTACGTGCCTAACTAGTCTTGCGTTGACCCTAGCAAGTGAGCGTGCAAATTCAAATATAGTCCGCACGAGATGGTTATGCGGCACAACTTAGTCCGTGTGTCGTGCACCTTGACTTCTGGTGCAATCGAGTTGCGAGCGATATCAAGTACCGCTCGGTCGGGAACGGAGATACACTTAGAGTGTATATCGATAGGAATGCTATCAACTAACGCTTAGGCGTACGCGAATGATTGACTTGGATTTTGAGGACTCGTGTGAACGACTTAGTACGTCGAGACGACGTAAGCGAGTACGCTAGAGATTCGTCGAACGAATCTGAAGGATATCTTAGTGCATGGTGCGAACGTGATTGAGGATTAGACCGTATGGCTTGAACCCGAGTGGTGTATGTGATAGGTTCGAAGAAGAATAAGAATGAGTGTCGACGACTAGACGAGTGGCCCGAATCCGAGTGGTGTATGGATGTTCTTAGAAATCATTCGAGCGAAACTTGAGGATTACGAAAAACAACGAGTACGTCGGCGAGGCAATGCGATCGCGCAAAGCCTTAGAACGCGTCACGCTTATTTGATCGTGACTTCGTGTGTCCCGAACGAGATATCGTTCGGACAACTTGTGAATGGGTAACGCGTGTTAGAAATGATTTGAAACGATGGATAAAAATAGATGGTCTTGATCGAGGAAACTTAGAGGAACGTGCGTACGATGTCGAATTGATGCAAATGAAATGTGACTTGAGTTTTGAATAACGATCTTGAAACGAGCTTTGAGGAAAAGCGACTGAACTTGATCTTGAGTATCGGGAGAAATGGTGGAATATCCAACTCGGACAACGGCATCGTCGCATGACTCGAAATTGGTTGCAAAGGAAGATCGTCAGGTTACGCATATCGTCGATGGTATTGAGGCGTATCAAAGATCGATATGCGATAACTCGGGGGTACTCTGACTCGGCGAATGACGATCGTGCAAATGTCATTGTTCCGTTGGATGCTATACTCGGGGTATTAAAACGTGTCAAGGAAAATATAGACGTGACTCGAGGATTTCTGGTTGAATGAATGACGGTCGGACTGTCGAATTGAAATCTTGACTTGGATGAAATGAAATGCTTGGATTTACTTCGACGATAACCCCAACGTCGACATTCTTGTCTTATGCGAGCGCAACTCCAGCCTCGCACATGCGTCGCGCCGATTAGGGCGATCACTCCGCGTGAGCGCTGGTATGGTGATTCATCCAGCGGGGGTGATCAAACTTGCACGGCATGGCAATACGATTGCTTCGACTTGTGGTTTGACGCGAAGATGACTTGAGAATGATTCGGTGTGCTTGAATGATTAAGTTTGAGGATTGAGTAGGTCCAATCCGCGTATCGAAAATGATTTAGTCTAGACGCAAACAAGAGTTACGCCCCGATGAGAATGATTATTCCGCGGGAGCGTTGCATGGTGATTCATGAACCACCGTGGATAATCGGACTCGCGTGAGATTGGGGCGCAACATATTGTCAAAGCTAGATGAACTCGTGATCGAATACATGAATTGGAAAGAATGGATATGTGAAGTACGTGATCAGAATGAATTCGGATATACGCGGCGAATGCCTTGACGAGAATAGGTGATCGTGCTCGATGTTTAGAGATCTGAGTGACGCGAGCTTGGGTAGAAAATCCCGTACTACCGACTTTGGTTTGACCCTAGGATTGGGGTCAGTGTTGGCATTATTGTTGGGGAACTATGATTCCAATCCTGACATTGACTTAGCCTCGAAAAAGATGGCCTAGCGGTTAGGCGAGACGCCCCTGTTTCATGTGTTAGCAATCAAAAGATTGATCTTGAGGATTGGCCTGGACGGATAGCATGAACCACGAATGTAGGAAACCCTACTCACGAGACTCGGCTGACATGCATATATTTCAGGGACGCCTGGGTATGTGCACGATGCGACTCGAGTGAGAATGACAAATTCTCTATCATGCGGCTAGGCTGAATGCAGGTATTTTGGGGACGCCTGAAATGCGTGCACGATCCGGCCAAGTGATACGATGAGTTCTAGCACGACTTGGGGAGTGAACAAGTGTCGTGAACGTGAAATCGTGCTAGTAAAAGTTGGTACAACGAATTGAACCATTGATAGGAAGTTATGCTCGACGATAGTGTAATACTTGGTCTTGAATTGGACGAAAATTTACTTGACTTGGTCGACCCCGCTAAGAAGAAATCATACTGATTTCATGAACGAGAACGCTTGAGAAGCGAGTCGGGTCATCTCGATGACCGAGATGAGCGAAAAGTAAATTTGCCTTAGCCTGCGACCCTCGCATTTGACGAATTACAATGTGTCTCGTATAACCATTCCAGTTCCATGACACGTCGAAATAGCAACCAAGACGAAGAAATACTCGAATTGAATAAGTACAATCAACTCTAAAATGAATGAAAGGCTATTCGATAAAATCGACCCAACGCGTGTGACACGGAACTTAGAAAGATATCAAGTACTGTTCGATGCCGTCGAACGATAAAACCATTCGATAGGAAATTGCCTAAGGTGCGCATACGATCCGAGTTAAGGAACGGTAGGATGACCTGCACTCAGAAAGTCTCGAGGACGAGACTTATTTTGAGTGGTGTATTATGTAGTGACCCGCTCCGCCCTAGAAGGAACGCCGATTTCAAACGGCAAGTGCAACGACTCAAACGAGCCGTCGACCCGAAGAGTTGCTTCGACCCGATGAAGTATCGATGCGAATCGATGCAAGACTTGCATTGGCCCGTCAAGAAGAATCCAGACTTAGACTTGCAAAGGCGCGCTCGGAGGATCGCTCGGCCGATGCGAACATCGCTAAGGTGGGTGGCTCCGATGAACCCGTCTGTGCTTAGCCTAGACACATAATAATGCGGACACTATCACGAGAATCGCTAGGCGACAACACCAT
>JANAVB010026958.1:35000-37500 GCA_029216955.1 Iris pallida | reverse complement strand
TAGATCGCCTACACACATCCCAATATTTTGTCGTACGGGGTCCGAGTCATTCAGCAAAGCCATCCTACGACAACTCACGTTCAACCAATACTCGACATGAACACATTGCTCTTTCATCAAGCCATTTCGTATAGTCTATCCCTTCAAACACGTTCGTTATAATCCACCTATCAATCCTTCTCAATTCAAGCACGCTACGACACAACACATCGCTAAACCATAAATTACATTCCATACTCCCAAGTCATTTATCCCAATCCACGAAATCGATAACAAGCTCATCTGACTTAACAATACGTTGCGCCCCGATCTCACGCGAGTCAGATTATCCACGGTGGGCATGAATCACCATGCACGCTCCCGCGGGATAATTATCCTCATCGGGACGTAACTCTTGTTTTGCGTCTAGACTAATTCATTCTCGAAGCGCGGATTGGACCTATTCAATCCTCAAGTTTCTTTCATTCATCAGTTGCAAGTCCTACAAATCCTCGAGTTTACCTTCGCATCAAGCCAACAAGTCGGGACAATCAAAGTTGTCGCATCCGAATTTTCCGAGTTCGATCATTCCCGCGACATGAATCACCATGTCAACGCTCACGCAGAACGATCGCTCCAAATCCGACGCAACGCATGTGCGAGGCTGGAGTTGCACTCGCGCAAGACAAGATCGTCGACGTTGTGGCTATCAACGTAACCATCAAGACACGATCACTTCCATCCAATATTTATCTCAATCCAAATCCTAAGTATCGCATCCAACTGAACAATAACACTTGCACGATCGTCATTCGCCGAGCTAGAGTACCCCCGAGTTATCGTATATCGATCTTTGATACGCCTCAATACCATCGACGACATGCGTAACCTGACGATCTTCCTTTGCAACCAATTCTGAGTCGTGCGAATGGTGCTATCGTCCGACTGGATAATTTCCTCGACATTCAAAATCAAGTTCGATCATTATCCCTCAAATCATTCGCAACATCAAATTTCTCAAACCCAAATTCGCGTATTGTTCATCCGTCTATCTTAAGTCACCGACCAACGTATTTCCTCAATTCGCATCAATCCTTTGCTAACTCAATCATCGAGCAACATTTAATCCAATTCTTAGGGTCATTCGCGTACCTTAAAATCAAGCCTTCCATGCACGCTATCTACCTGTCGTGCTAACTTTTCGTATATGATCCGTATCAATTTCCTCGATCAAGTCATCCATTCGCTACACCTTAACTTTTCCTCGATTCGATTTCACCTACTCAATCGTTTTCGCATTTCAAACTTGCGTTATCCTCAATCCCGTGCACGTACCGTGCACATCAATTCTAGGTTGTTCGAATCCACTTATCAAACTTCTAGACCACGACACATTCAATCGCACCCGATCTAAGGCTTTGCATGTGTGCGACGCTTGCTGATAGACTCACCGACACCCCGAATCCTCAATCGATTGATCGACATTCCTGAGCCTATCGCATACACCACTCAGGAGTGAAGTCATTCAACAAATCCTCAAAACTATCCTTTGAATCAAAATCAACTTTTCGAATCCCGTTCGAACCATTCCTAAATTTCCAAGCACGACCATCTATATCGCACCGACGATATCGTCGCTCGATAGCACCCCTATCGATACTCATCTTACTTTACTCAATCGAGTTCAACTCATTCTAGCTCGACGCTATTCAATTCCCGCACTCGACTTTTCTAAGGTCGACGCAACTTTGGTGTATATGCCCAGCCCGACTTAGCCAACTGTGCTTACGCAAACCATCTTTTGTTTCTTATTCAAAAACTGTTCTCCTATGTTTTGCAAAATAGTTAGACTTATTGTATGGACATCCCGTGGAACAATTGAGAGAGAGCGCACCAACGATATCAACTTGCGGAAGCGACAGAGTTTGCGGAAACAACGAGTTAAAGAATTCAATCGGTTATCCAAGGACGTAAAGCCGTGCTCTGATACCATTATGTCACGCCCCGCTCCCGTAGGAGCGATCGTCCTCGCTAAGGCGTGATGCCGCACGAGCCTAGGTTGCGCTCGTGCAAGGCGGGTTCCATAACGGCCGATTTCAGCGGCTGCGACGGGGTCGTCGCACAGAAGTCCCGAGCAGAGACATTGAATAATAGCAGCGGAATTTGAAGCAAACACATGAACACAAGTCATTCAAAGGAAACTCTTTTATTGATACTGAATACAAGGTTACATTTGTGGGCGCAAGGCCAAATTACAATCACTCAAGCTCACTCTCCTCACATTTACAAGTTCACTCTGCTCTCTCTCATCTCTCAATACAAATGCTCGATCCAGCGGAAGCTTCGGAAGGCGATGTCCATACATTATGTCCCGTATAAGTCTTTTCTCCATGCGGCCGCACGCTTCGAGTCGCCAAGGAACTTCGTGCCTCGACGCATCCAAGCGAGCTCCGCGCCACGAGCTTCTACCTGTGCCTGCACATGAAAACTATGTGGGTGTCAGTACCACTGTACTGGTGGA
>JANAVB010026958.1:0-5000 GCA_029216955.1 Iris pallida | reverse complement strand
ATATCAATAAAGAATTTGGTTTCGCTTCAATTGTGTTCATTTATATTCCGCTGCAAATGGGGACACTCTGTGCGACTCTGTGGCCTAGAACTCAAATCGGCCGTTTCTGGACTTGGCCTTGCACGGGCGCAACCTAGGCCCGTGCGGCATCACGCCTTAGCGAGGACGATCGCTCCTACGGGAGCGGGGCGTGACAGATTGGTATCAGAGCACGGCTTTACGTCCTTGGACATCATTTCGATTTTCTCAGTTTTGAAAGCTCGTCGTCGGAAAAAGATATGTATGCTCTCTCTCGTTGTGCCTTGGGATGTTCCATACAATAAGTCTAATACTTTCAAAAGCTCGTACAAGTACTCGGTTGAACGGGATCGATAGGCGAAGGCCTTTGTGCCGGACGACGTTAAATATGACTCGATTGAAAACACATGCAAAGTTAACATGTCTCGTACGTGCCTAACCAGTCTTGCGTTGACCCTAGCAACTGAGCGTGCAAAACATGAATATAGTCCATGCGGGATGGTTAAGCGGTACAACTTGGTCCGCGTGTCGCGCACCTCGACTCTTGGGTGCAATCGGGTTGCGAGCGATATCAGGTATCGCTCGATCGAGAACGGAGATACACTTAGAGTGTATATCGATAGGAATGCTATCAACTAACGCTTAGGCGCGCACGAAAGATTGGCTTGGATTTTGAGGATTAGCTTGAACGACTTAGTACGTCGAGGCGACATGAGCATTACGCTAGAGATTCGTTGAACGAATCGATAAGACGTCTTAGCGCGTGGCGCAAACGTGATTGAGGATTAGACCGTGTGGCTCGAACCCTGAGTGGTGTATGGACGTTATAGAAATTGTTCGAGCGAGACTAAAGGAATTACGGATAGAACAAGTATGTCGGCGAAGCGATGCGGTCGCGCAAAGCTTTAGAACGTGTCACGCTTAGTTGATCGTGACTTCGTGTGTCCCGAACGAGATATCGTTCGGACAACTTGTGAATGGGTAACGCGTGTTAGAAATGATTCGGAATGATGGATGAAAATAAATGGTCTTGATCGAGGAAACTTAGAGGAACGTGCGTGCGATGTCGAATTGATGCAAATGAAATGTGACTTGAGTTTTGAATAACAATCTTGAAACGAGCTTTGAGGAAAAGCGACTGAACTTGATCTTGAGTATCGGGAAAAATTGAGGAATATCCAACTCGGACAACAGCATCAACGCACGACTCGAAATTGGTTGCAAAGGAAGATCGTCAGGTTACGCATATCGTCGATGGTATTGAGGCGTATCAAAGATCGATATGCGATAACTCGGGGGTACTCTGACTCGGCAAATGACGATCGTGCAAATGTCATTGTTCCGATGGATGTTATAATCGGGATATTGAAATGTGTCGAGGAAAAGGATAAACTTGGATCGAGGATTTTCTGGTTGAACAAATGACGGGTAAACTATCGAATTGAAATCTGACTTGGATGAAATGAAATGCTTGGATTTACTTCGACGATAACCCCAACGTCGACATTCTTGTCTTATACGAGCGCAACTCCAGCCTCGCACATGCGTCGCGCCGATTAGGGCGATCACTCCGCGTGAGCGCTGGTATGGTGATTCATCCAGCGGGGGTGATCAAACTTGCACGGCGTGGCAATACGATTGCTTCGACTTGTGGTTTGACGCGAAGATGACTTGAGAATGATTCGGTGTGCTTGAATGATTAAGTTTGAGGATTGAGTAGGTCCAATCCGCGTATCGAAAATGAATTAGTCTAGACGCAAACAAGAGTTACGCCCCGATGAGAATGATTATTCCACGGGAGCGTTGCATGGTGATTCATGAACCACCATGGATAATCGGACTCGCGTGAGATTGGGGCGCAACATATTGTCAAAGCTAGATGAACTCGTGATCGAATACATGAATTGGAAAGAATGGATATGTGAAGTATGTGATCAGAATGAATTCGGATATACGCGGCGAATGCCTTGACGAGAATAGGTGATCGTGCTCGATGTTTAGAAATCTGAGTGACGCGTGCTTGGGTAGAAAATCCCGTACTACCGACTTTGGTTTGACCCTAGGATTGGGGTCAGTGTTGGCATTATTGTTGGGGAACTATGATTCCAATCCTGACATTGACTTAGCCTCGAAAAAGATGGCCTAGCGGTTAGGCGAGACGCCCCTGTTCCATGTGTTAGCAATCAAAGGATTGATCTTGAGGATTGGCATGAATGGATAGCATGAATCACGAATGTAGGAAACCCTGCTCACGAGACTTGGCTGACATGCATATATTTCAGGGACGCTTGAGTATGTGCACGATGCGACTCGAGTGAGAATGACAAACTCACTATCCTGCGGCTTGGCTGAATGCATGTATTTTGGGGACGCTTGGAATGTGTGCACGATCCAACCAAGTGATACGTTGAGTTCTAGCACGACTTGGGGAGTGAACGAGTATCGTGAACGTGAAATCGTGCTAGTAAAAGTTGGTATAACGAGTGAAACATTGATAGGAAGATATGCTCGACGATAGTGCAATATGTGGTCTTAAATTTGATGAAAATTTCCTAGACTTGGTCGACCCCGTTAAGTAGGAATCATACTGATTTTCGTGGACACGAACGCTTGAAAAGCGAATCGGGCCATCTCGATGACCGAGATAAACGAAAGTGAATTTGCCTTAGCCTGTGACCCTCGCATTTGATGACTTACAACGTGCCTCGTGCAGCCATTCCAGTCCCATGACACAGAGAAATGGCAACCAAGATGAAGAAACACTTGAATTGAATAAGTACAATCAACTATAAAATGAATGAAAGGCTATTCAATAAAATCGACCAAACGCGTGCGACACGGAACTTAGAAAGATATCAAGTATGGTTCGATGTCGTCGAACGATAGGACCGCTCGATGAAATTGTCTAAGAAACACGAAAACACGAGTTAAGAAATGGTAGGATGACCTGCACTCAGAAAGTCTCGAGGACGAGACTTATTTGTGGTGTATTATGTAACGACCCGCTCCGCCCTAGCGGAACGCCGATTCCAAACGGCAAGTGCAACGACTCAAACGAGCCGTCGACCCGAAGAGTTGCTTCGACCCGATGAAGTATCGATGCGAATCGATGCAAGGCTTGCATTGGCCCGACAAGATGAATCCAGACTTAGACTATCGAAGGCGCGCTCGGAGGATCGCTCGGCCGATGCGAACATCGCTAAGGTGGGTGGCTCCGATGAACCCGTCACTGCTTAGCCTAGACACATAACAAAACGGACACATTCACGAGAATCGCTAGGCGATAACATCTTGCATGCTAATAAATGACTCAACGCACCTAGCTAAGGGAATAATCCCATCTTGCATGCTTGTTTAGAACATGGAAAAGTACTCGGCAAATATAGAAACTCTCGCCCGCGCTCTACGCTTGTGCTACGGCACAAGCTTACGTTCAAGTCTCGTACGCGTTCAACAATAAAACCATGAATGGATTACAACAATGAAATGGGAAGACTATCAACATAGTCGTTCCGAGTATAGTATAGCGACATTGAAAGGCTATGGGACCGATGGGTCGCCAAGGCGACTCCCGCACTGGGAGTTGCGTAATACGTGAATGAATGAATCAACGAAAGAATGAACGAATGGATAAATACGTGAAACATGAATGAACATACGAACAAGTGAAAGAATAAAATGAAAGAAAGAATATATGAAAGATAAGACATGGAAGACGCTAGCGACAGGTGTGACGGGCACGTGCAACGGGGCTCGCTACCCGCGCTGTACGGACGCCAACCTGGTCGTTAACGCATTATGGCTAAGGGTTAGCCTACGGCTCGGAGATAGCCGCTAAGTTAAAATGACAAGACAATACGAAATGGTCGTGGACAAACGGCACGGGCGATGGGGGGGAATACCGTGGCCGTCGTGTGGAAGGATTCTGCGGCACGGGCGTTGGGGGGGTAAACCGTGGCCGGCCTAGGCAGAATCAATACGCCTTACGGGCTGCTTGGGTGCGGGCTTGGGCACCAAGAGACGTAAGTAGGAGGGTATATTCAAGAGACTTAACGGGGTGTACCAGCCATCACCCTACGCTAAGTTGAGAATTGCCACAGGGGAATGTCCTAAATGGCTTGTAAAGCCAGCGACCCGTGCATGTAGATTAAGTGGACTATGCTGGTGGCAATCCACGTGCAAGTTCTTGCATTGAAATCAAAGTAGTCTAAGTTAACTAAATGAAGTGTTTCCTGAACATGCCCGAAATGTAACACTCTTGAACATGCTCGAATTATAACACTCCTGAACATGCTTGCAAAGTATTATCCCGAACATGAACATGCTCGAAACGTAACATGCCCGAACATGCTTGAAATGTACCACCCTGAATATGCTTGAAATGTGCCTCCTGAACATGCTCGAAACGTAACACTAGAACATGCCCACGACGTGCTAGAACCCGAGACATAGACTCGCCCGTAACATTGAATATTTACATGAATCACGTCAAGCTACTTCATGTTAATTGTTGTTGACTAACTTGGTTTACTTGGACAGGGAAGGCCGGACGGTAAGTATGGGTAAGTCGTGCATGTATTTCCATACGACACTTGAAATCAGTAACACGAGATAGGTCATGATATGTGCCATGAAATTGACCCTAAGGCAAGATTAGAAAGACAATGAATGATAGTAGGTGCACAAAAGTAAATGCAACGTGTTTGGTAATGATGGCGTTGTGGGCGAGCTAGCCTCCCCACCAGTGCATAACAATGTACTGATAACCCCACAGTATGCTTGCAGGATGCAGGAGACGCCGGCGGGTGCGGAGCTTCAATCGAACGTGCTAAGGCGCGGAGCTATCTCTGGGCCTTGGAGCGTTGCAAGGAGCTGGAGCACCATATACGGGACATAATGTATCGGAACATCGCCATGAATCATTCCATCCTGTAAGCCACTTGGCACGCCTTTTATGTTTCAGAGAGAGAGAGCTTGAGCGA
>JANAVB010026957.1:77500-120100 GCA_029216955.1 Iris pallida | reverse complement strand
TATATATATATATATATATATTTTTATATCTATATATATCTATATATATTATATCAATAATATATATTATAATATATATAGTATAATATATATAGATATATAACAATAGTGATATAGCTAATTTTTTAGCGCTCTCTTGGTTGGAGCTCTCCCTGTGCGATCCAGCAGGCCACGCTCCCTCGCCGGCATGTGGCGATCCAGCTGGCCACGCTCCCTCGCCGGCATTCTCCCGGCCGCTCCGGGCTGCCGGCCCAGCCCGCCGATCCATGCTGCCTCTCTCCCTCCCTTCCCCTCCATTCCACCTCCCCACCCCTTTCCTCCCACCCTCCCCCCTCCCCCACCCACTCTCCTCTACCGATCCCCCCGGTCGGATGCCCGCGGTGCTCACGTACTCCCCGGCGCTACTGACCCCCTCGCCGTCTCCTCCGACAGACTGACGCCCCCTCCCCCCCGTCGTCGGCGCGCATCCCTATCTCCCTCGTCGACGCCGTCCTCAGCGCTATCAGCCCGTCCCCGTGCCGACCTCCCTCCCGACGTCTTCTCTCCCCTCCCACCTCGGCGCTCTCCCGCCCCCGGTGTTCCTTGTCTGGACCCCCGACCAACTCTCCCTCGTTGGTCGGGGAGCCGCCACCCCCAGCCTCGGCGAGCTCCCGCCCCCTTCGCGCTCACCAAGCCGGAGCTCCTTGCCTGGCGCGGCCTCCTCCGCCCGCGGTCGTCAGCGATGCGGCGCCCCTCTCCCCGAGGACCTCCCCCGCCTCCGCTCTGGACCGTTCGCTTCACTTCCCCCTCTCCTCGACCCCTGTGCCGAGCGGAGCGGCTACCTCCGCCCCGAGGTCGACATCGGGCCCCGAGCCGGAGCGACAGCTTCTCTCCTTCCCCTCATCGATCCCCGTACAGATCGGACTCCGGCGTCCGTGCTGTTTCGGCGGTCATTTGCTGCCCGCGGCTGTCTGCGGTGCGGCGACCTCATCCCCGGGCTCCGCCTTCGGCTGCGCTTCGAAACGTCCGCTCCACTCTCCCCTTACTCGGTCCCAGTGACGAGCGGAGCGTCAACCGCCGGTTCGAGGTTGGCCTCGGGTCCCGAGCCGGAGCGACAGCTCCTCACCTACCCCCCGGGACCAGAGCTGATGGGGCTTAGGTCTCAGAGCTTTTTCTACAGCACGCAAGCTGTCCCGTGGCCTGGCTTTGCGTCCTTGGCACGCGGAGCAGCTGGCCCACCTCTCTTGAAAATCGTGTCTTTCCTTGAGCTCAGCTCTAACTTTACGCAGCTGGGCGCTAGAGTAGACTTGGCGCCTTTAGTGGCGGACACGTGTGTTGGCTCCCACGGTATGGGTCGGCCTATTCCCGCAGGTGCGGGTTCTTGCGAGCTTGAGGGCTCCTACGGTGTGGGCCGGCCCTCATCCTCTGCTCCGGGCTATTGCACGCCCGCAGGCTCCTACGTTGTGGGTCAGCCTCCGTTCTCTGTCGCAGGTTGTGCAGCTCGCATGCCTGCAGGCTCCCACGATATGGGTTAGCCTGGTGGGTCCCACTTTGCGGACCAGCCCCATTCCCCTACGCTGGCTTTTCCCGTGCTGGGACTCCCTAACCCCGCCGTAGCTGGTGCTGCTTCAGGCGATCCCGTGCTCTCGTCCGACCCTTCCCCCCGTTGCCCCCCTCCTGACCCCTCCCTCCTTACCTCCCACACCCCCCTCCCCCCACTTGGTCGACCCAGCTCCTCCCCGTGCCCCTTCATACGTCGACGCACTGCGGCCTGACCGCGTGAAGGTTCTCCCCCCCAATCGCGGAGATCACTCTTCCAGACATCATCTTCACCCCTCCTTTTGACGGATACCCTATCCGCGTTCCATTCTCAGACGCGGACATTACTTCCCTATCCTCAATCTTTCCCAAGACTTATGTCCTCAAATTCACCTCCGGTTGCCCTAAGATAACTAGGGTGAAGGAGGCTATCGCGACTTGGGGGCTCTTAAATGCCTACCGGATCGCCCCTCTCGATCCCAAGCACATGTTCCTGCACCTGTCCTCCGACCAGGACTGCACTAAGGTTTGGGCCAAGGGCCCCACCAAAATCGATTCATAAATTGCCAAGATCGCAAATGGTCACCCAAATTCAACCCAGTTGTTGATTCGTCGATCATATCCACATGGTCACCCTTCCTAACCTCCCCCTGGTGTGCTTCCCCTTAGCTGCTCTCAAGCGTATAGCCAGCTCCTTTGGGTCCTTGGTTGCCATCGTGAAAGAAACAAGTAATCTCTCTAAATGTAACTACGCGAAGATTTGTGTTGAGCTCGATCTCGCCACAGAACCACCCAAAATGATTGAGATAGAGCTAGGAGATCAGACGATAAGACAAATACTGGAGTATGACAACAACATTCTCTACTGCCAACACTGTCAAATGAGCATTCATCCATGCAGCGCTGCTTTCGGGCTAACCCCGCCCTCAAACGGATGGGCTCCCGCAATCCCCGCGACCCGGTCGCGCCCACCATCCAACGCACTCCCTCGCCTGACATATCCCAACCCCCCAATCCCCCTCCACGGCCCACAGAAACCCATCCTCAGCACAACACTAAACCACTCACCCTGTCCGACTTTGCCATCATCCACTTCAATCCCCCTACATCACCCTTGCTAACTCCTTTGCTATACTCGACATCGATAATCCCCCCGACAGTCCTCGTGAGCACACCTCTGTTCACGAATGCTCAGAATCAGACAACATCCCCCAGGCAGAGCCGAACGTTTCTCACGTTGCCACAGTAATACACGACAACCCCTCCACCCACCTCATCACCACCCCCCGTGGCACCGCCTCTGCTCCCCTTGAGATCCCCTCCATCACCTCTCTCAAGCCCTTTGGCAACAGCTCCATTCACCCCCCTAACTCCATTAGCGGCAGCCCACGGGATCCGCTCGTGGTAGCCCACATCCCTTGCCACACTGTTGCAGGGCTAGAGTTGTCCATAGCGGATCAGACCTCCCCACCCGCCTCCACCGACGCCCCTCCAGACCCTTGCTCCCCTCTTACTGGCAGGTTCTGGCAAGCCAAGACCGCTGGTTTTCTGGATCGCAACAACCCTCTTTGTGTGTTTGACGACGTCGACGAAGCGTGCTTCTCCTCTGTTTTCGTCGATCGTTCATCCGTCGGTTTGACAGAGGACAGAGAGGACCACTTCACCTGCAACAAGAAATCTTCCTCGAAAAAGAAAAAGAAAAACAAGAAAAAACATCAGCAAGCGGCTATGACCACACGGTCAGCAGCTAAGCTCAACCTTCTCACCATCTCCCCCCAATCCAATGCTTAACATCCTTGCATGGAATGTGAGAGGCATAGCTAACAAACCGACTATGAATAGAATCCTCAACCTCAAAAAAACTTACAAAATCGACATCCTCGTGATCTTCGAACCCAAAATCCCTAAGAAAAGGATCACCGACATCCAACTTCAACTTGGTTTCACGACCGCGCTGGCTGGCAGCCACGACATCTGGATTCTCGCCAGTGCTAACATCAGCTTTGGCATGGTTCAGGACTCAAGCCAAGCCCTCTCCTTCTGGGTGGAACACCCCCAACTTCGGAACAGAATCCTTATCTCCGCCGTCCACGGCAGCTGCGACCCCCATGAGCGCAAACTCCTCTGGGATGACCTGCTCGACACCCACCTCTCCCTACAGTACCTTCCATGGATATGCTTAGACGACTTCAACACCATCTCTTGCAGTTCAGAGAAGTTCGGAGGGCGTACGCCTTCTCGTTCGGCCATGGAAGACTTTAACAATTTTACCTTCAACGCGCACCTCGCTCACCTCCCTTTCTCTGGCAATGCTTTCACCTGGTGCAACATGCAGGAAGGTTCCCGGCGTCAATACTCCTGACTAGATCGCGCCCTTATCAACAGCCACTGGACAGACATGGGTCTCAACTCCAGCCTCTCTCACCTCAACACCACTGAATCTGATCACTCACCCCTTCTCATCGAGATCAACAGCAGCACCCACCGTATCAAGAAACCATTCCAATTCCTAAATTTCTGGAGACACCACCCTTGTTTCAAATCAGAGGTTGCCTCAGCATGGTTCTCAGTGAACAATGCAGATCCTCTGCACAGAGTTGCAGCCAGACTGCGGGCCACGAGCAAGGCCCTCTCTAGATGGAGTAAGGTAGCTTTCGGCAACATCTTTCAGGAGATCAAAATTGTAAAGGATGATGTTACCCGCCTCGAGATCTCGTACACCGCCAACAGATCCCCCGAAGCGCGGTCTGCGCTCAACCTTGCCAGAGCTATCCTCAAATCCAGGCTTAAAGTGGAAATAGAATTCTGGAAACAGAAGGCTAGACTGAAATAGGACAATGATGGAGACCGCAACTCCAGCTTCTTCCACACCTGCGTCAAAGGTCACAGACATCAGCTTAACCTTCATCGTATCTCTAACGACAACGGCAACCAGCTGACGGACCAGCTTATGATCCAAGAAGCTGCGGCCAACTTCTTCTCCAATCTCTTCTCCAAAGAAACGGTTGTCATGGACGAGGGAGTGCTGGCTGAGATCCCCAACATCATCACCGATCTCAAAAATGAACAGCTCCTTTCGCTTCCTTTCACTGCCGAGGTACAGTCTACGGTTTGGGACCTTGACGAGCACAGCGCTTCCGGTCTTGATGGCTTCAGCGGGGTATTCTTTAGACAATGCTGGGACATCGTCGGCCCGGACCTTTTGGAGGCATCGGTTGCCTTCTTCCAAGGAGCCAGATACCCGAAAACGCTCTCCAGGGCCAATCTCATTCTTATCCCTAAAAAAGACAATCCTGAAACCTTCAGAGACTTCTGCCCTATTAGTCATTGCAATTTTGCCAACAAAATCATCGCAAAAATTATCGCTAACCGGATGACGGATCTCCTGCCCAAAATTATCTCCGAGGAGTAAAGTGGTTTTGTGAAAGGGCGTAACATCGTGGACAACATCCTGCTCGCTCAAGAAATGATCACTTGCATGAAATTTTCGGCCAGAGGGGGGAACATCGCCATCAAGCTGGACATGGAGAAAGCATGTGATCGCCTTGACTGGCAATTCATGATCTAGGTTTTCAGGGCTTTTGGTTTCGCTGAACCCTGGATAGACATCCTTTTCCGGTCCATCAATAATTCCTGGTTCTCCATCGTTATTAACGGCCAGGCCGAAGGCTTCTTCCATGCTAGCCGCGGCGTCCGCCAGGGGGATCCACTGTCTGCCACTCTTTTTATCATCACTGCGGAGGCCCTTAGCAGAACCCTTAAGTGCATGCCCAATACCACTCGGTTCCAACACTTCCGCACTACCACTGGCTGCACCATCATCACCCACCTTGCCTATGCTGACGATGTCTTAATTTTCTCATCCGGCGACGTCGGCTCCATCGAGGTTGTCATGCAAACGCTGAACAGGTACACCAGTTGTTCCGGTCAAAGAATCAATAACAACAAGAGCATCATATACACCCATCACAAAGCGGACAGGTTCCACAATGCTACGTTCTCCAACTTGACTTCCTTTGCCACAGCATACCCACCTTTCACCTACTTAGGGTGCCCTCTGGTCTATGGCAAGGCCAACGCGGGTATCTTCGAGTATATGGTCGGCGCCATCAGGAAAAGGATCCAGGGCTGGCACAATGCTACCCTCTCATCCGGAGGTAAACTGATTCTGATCAAGCACGTCCTATCCTCTATTTCTATCTACACCCTGGCGGTCTACAACCCCCCAAGAAGGTCCTCTCTTCACTTGAATTCCTCTTTGCCAGCTTCTTCTGGGGTCACATCAATGGCAAAGATAAGCACCACTGGGCCAGCTGGTCCACTATGGCTAAACCAACCTTCGAGGGCGGTCTAGGATTCTGTAGATTGGAACACATCACCGACGCGTGCTCCATGAAGTTATGGTGGAAGCTGCACACTGACAATTCTATTTGGACTCGCTTCATGAAAGCGAGATACTTCAGATACTCCCATCCTGGGACGGCCTTAGTCAACAACCGTTCTTCGGCATCCTGGAGATGCATTACCCGAGGCCGTCAGCTTGCAGACCCGCTCATACACATCCAGCTGGGGACCGGCTTCTCATCGATGAGCCACGATCGTTGGCTGGGTGGCAACCTCTGGCACCCCCCGAGTCCCTTCTGCGGAAAGTCCAGATCCGCGAGCTTTACGATCCTTCATCCGGATGGATCTTGGATCGAGTCACTAGCTGGCTCGGTCCGGCAGCGGCCGCCCTTCTCGCCACTGCGAACCTACGCATCTCCGACACCCCGGACATCACAAGATGGTCCCCTAGCCCGGACGGCAAGTTCTCCCTCCTCTCCGCCAGGTCTATCGTCCGCGACATCGGGACCCCTTCACCCCTCACCGCTCTTTTCTGGCACGCATGCATCCCCATCAAATAGTCGATCCTTATCTAGCGAGCCCACTTACGGAAGCTCCCCACCGACGATGCCATCACCTCGTTTAGCTACAGCCTAGCTTCGAGTTGTCATTGCTGTAATTCCCCTCAAATCGAATCAGCAGAGCACATTCTCACCTCCGACGATCTGGCCTCTAATATATGGGCGACTCTTAGCATCCAGTTTAAGAAGTCCCTCCTCCCCAGGGGCTTCAACGATCTCCTGTCCAACTGGGGCGTGTCCCACGGACATCAGATCGTAGCTGCTGCAGGAATTTGGGTCCTGTGGAAAAACACGAACAAGTTCCGTTACGAGGCCGACATCTTCTGCCACCCCATCTGTGCAAGGAAATCATCAGACAGATCCTCAAGATCCGGAGGCGCTGTTCGCACTCCATGCCCTCGTTCTGGGCCACCATAGAGTAGTTTCGATTTTGCTGTTTTGTCGGCTTGCCTAGCCGTTTCTTTCTTTTGGCCAGCGCTTGTCGCTCTTCTTGTATAGGCTTCGTCATTTTGCGCCTGATACATCAATAAATTCCCCTTCTTAAAAAAATTATATATATATATATATATATATATATATATATATATATATAAAATATATATATATATATATTTATATATATATATATACATTACAATATATACTTAACATATATGCATTCATTAGTTAGGATACCTATAAACATATCATTCATGAAAAATAAAAGGTAAGGAAAGCGTGAAAGGAAGGGAAAACTGAATGGAAAGGGAAGGGAAGGAAAACAGGGAGTATGGGAGAAACTGAAAAAAATAGTGAATAAGGAAAAAACTGGGAAACAGTAGACATATACATGCTATCATTATATACATTCATGCTTTATACATATCATATTCATATCAAAAGAAAAGAAAAGGAAAACTGGGACTGAAATGGAAGAGTTCACAGTTTCAGTGTATGCATACATACATTCAGTGGCATATAGTAGATTCAGTTCATTTCATTTATGCAGTTTTGCATACATTCAGTTCATGCTACATATTACCTACAGTTTATAATCTATACATATCATTCATTCATATCCCAAAGCCCAAAATGAATTCGAAACAGTGTACAGTTAACAGTCCAAAGTATTTCAAAAAAACTAATTCTTTCCAAACTAAGAATCAACATCACAGTCTCAACTCAAACCTGGAAGTATCACAATGAAAACCTAACTCAATTCAAATCTCTAAAACCAATCACATCATATTTCAATTCCCAAACTGTGAACAATATAATGAAACAGGGAACTAGAAAATAGATTTTTGAAATTCAATTTAACAACCAAACTCGAATTCCTTCTCATGAAAACCTAAATATATACAACAACAACCTAGGGAGCTTATTACAACATCAAAATGCATTTGAATCACAGAAAACCAAATCATTTCACAATTTATTAAGAACTCAAAACTCAGAAATGACAGTTTTCACAAAATTCCCTAATTCGAAAAGCCAACAAAACAACTAAACTCAAAATTAATTCGAAATATACAGTATACAAAGTTAGGAAAATACCAGGCATGTCCATGTGTCCATTCGTGTCCAAAAATCAGGATATAATGTCAAAAAAAAGGAAAGCAAGAGTATCAGTAAACCGAATTTTTATTTGATTTCAAAACCAAATCTCATTCGAAACCTAAAACCTAGTGTGCAGAGGTGAGACACACATGTTCATGTGTCAAGGAGTGTCACATGTCCACAACCGTGTCCAATGAGTGGATACGAAGTATTAAAAAAAATCAAATAGTGTCAGAAACTATGAACAGCCACTCCTCGTGCGACCATATCGAGAAGAATAAAGCTCGACACGTGGCACGAGGAGTCTCGTGCTTATGCATGTGGCTAGGGTAGGTCTAGGGCTAGGTCGTAGGGTGCCTGCATGAACCCCAAGACGTGTCGTGTCCAAGTTACAGCCCTGTATCAGAGACAAAAATTCAACCATGCACAGACAGTGCAATATCAGTACGCGGTCGATTTCTTCGTGCACACTGAACGAGGAC
This sequence comes from Iris pallida, assembly GCA_029216955.1. Taxonomy (NCBI): domain Eukaryota; kingdom Viridiplantae; phylum Streptophyta; class Magnoliopsida; order Asparagales; family Iridaceae; genus Iris; species Iris pallida. The sequence goes on along the minus strand of JANAVB010026957.1, from coordinate 111,657 downwards.
CCATAAAACTTCATGGACATGATGTCAGTGAGTGCCCCCACGTGTCTATGAAGTTTCATGACCAATGGTGTCGTATCGTGTCCGCTAGGACACTCGAACAGCAAGGGAGCCGCACGAGCCTCGTGCGGTGTCTCGTGTATGAGGTACGTGTCCAATTTGGACACAAAAAGTGAACAAAAATTAACTCAGTCAACATAGATACAAATCCCCACATATAGGGCTATACATTCATGAAATTAATTTTGAAAAAGATAAACAAAATATTGGTTTAGGCATTTCATCAAACACAGTTATAGAGGACTGATACGTGTCCGATACGGACACTAAATGGACACAAAATCCTACCAAACTTGGTCTACAGGAGTATGGTACCTAGATGTATGCATCTATGAAAAAAAAATTAGGGTTTTAATGGGTTTAAAAGGGTTTACCTATTGGGAGTTGGAATCTCAATGTAAAGAACCTAGAATTGATGTCTTCCTCGATTTGATATGGTCCAAATATCCTCAAACCTTGCTATCAAGCCTCCACAAGTCTCTTCTACTGTTGGGAATGATGATGCAATTGATTTGACTCAATTTGGACTCAATTTGGATTAAATGGAAGAAGTTTAGGGAAGAACAAATTAGGGTTCTTTGTAGGTATTAAAAAGAGGCAAGGGCTACTAGATGATACTTTATAGGAGGGGGATTTACTACTTATAGGTTTAGATATAGATGGATGGCTAAGGCTTCTCCACCAAATTTTAAGTCCATTCATTGGTCCAATTTAGTGCTAAGGCTTTCTTTCTACAAATATCTTAAGGAAAATATCCTACTACAATAATATCTAGATATTACTAACCTTGGCACTTAGTAGGAATGTTCTAACCATGATTCTAACCTCAAGACTAATCTAGATAGGTTAAACTTCTAGGTTAAGGCTTAACTAAAAGATTAGCACAATATTTAATTAATATAAATTATAATTTCACAAAATTGTCAAAATAACCAAAATACCCCTAGGCTAAAAAGTAGTAATATGACATTCTAATCACATGACTAGCCTCCCTAGGTCATGGTTAGTCTCTAGGCTTAGCAAAAACTACGGTTTAACTAGTTAACCATCAAAATCACAATTCAATATTTTAAATAGTTTTAAATTGATTAAAAATCACCAAAAATCATAATATGATTTAAATATTATTATTAATGATTATAATTACAAAAGTTCAAAATTATCCTCATTTATGAAAAGTGGGTGTTATACTAGGTTATTTGGACTATTTTAGACTCAATAGAATTGCATGTGACATCGTTTGGGACCATCTTGTGGAGCATAGAATTGTACCTATCATGTGTCGATATATGAGTGTCGTACACGTCGACTCCAACCATTTTAGGTGAGTATATTCTCTGATAGTTTTCATTATCTTGATATTCTCTATGATATCAGTCTGTAGTGTTATGCTTGATTCCTGACACGAGAGTACACGGGTTTGTATAGATTGTATTCTGTCATGAGATATTACTCCTGGTTATCCTGGTATATGTCTTGTTCTTGACTATTGTTCTTATACTTGTATTTACATCGATTCCTAAGGAAATTTTCTATCCTCTTAGAGAATCTCGTGTCGTAACGTGCTATGGTTGGATCCTTTATACTAGTCGGGGGATAGGAAGATATTAGAAGATTATGTGATCATACCCTACTTGTTTACTCACTTGTTCTAGCTTACCCTTGCCATACGTAGGGTGTAGCCTGACCTGATGCTACTTGTGCGTAGCTTTCCATTGTGGCTGGCCTGATCCTCTATACTCGTACTTGTGCATAGCCGGTCAAATGGAATAGCCTGATCTGGACCCAAGCCGATCACATAATACTCTAATATCTCAAGGCACTATTTAGTAGTAGTACATGTTCTATTCCAGATTATCACCTGCTGTTACACTGTACCCATAATTACTTACAGTACATTATTACCATGACATGCTCACATAATTTCTCTGATTTTCTACTGTTCAGTTTTATTTATCCTTCATGTATTTTATTGCTTTTTGTTATTTATAGTTTTTGCCAATTTAAATAGAACTATTGTTAGTTTATGTACTTTGCTCCAATCCTGACTGGATAACTATATTTAGGTAATGTTATGCCCCATACCCTGGACTTCATGACGACAGATCTTTATGTATTTTAGATTGTGAGTTGACCTCTGGAGAGCTCTAGGTTATTATCATTTATTTAGATTGTATTTTGATTTAAGTTTTGTTATCGGATTTATCTTCGATATATCCTGGTCATATATATTCATTTGTAGACTTTGGATGTTTCAGAGTTATTTATATCTTTTCTATTTCATATCTTTCTTAGTTTTTTGTGATGTGATTGGAGTATATTATGATTATGGATCATCTAGATATTGTAAATATTTATTGGGTGTTTGCCATTGATTGTAAAATTACAGATCAATTATATAGGAGGACTGAACTTAGACTCACAATACAAACTCGCTCGTACAAAAAAAGCCTAGGGACAAAAACCTAGGTACAGCAATCTAAGTACGATTGTTTATTTTTTATTCTGGGGGGTGACGATAGAGGCTCGGGAAAGCGACGGTAGCTCTGCCTTACTCCTTGGACGATCGGACATAGCCTTGGCTCTGATAAAGAAATGCTCTCAGGATGCATGGAAAGAATCCTCTGTGCGTGCCTTTATCTCTCTGTGTGTCCAGCCGGGTGGAGAGAGTCTCTTTCTTTCTGGAATTCTCCTTCTCTTTTTTTTCTCCCCAATTCTCAGGGTTTGCGAGAGAATGGCACCTTGCTATTTATAGAAGTGGGGGTGTGATCATTAGGGTTTGTAATGATTCCCTATTGAAAAGTCGACGGCCAATCATCTGGACCATTAATCTTGATTGCATTACATCTGGGCAGTTAATTTTTGATTGTGCCAAATCCGTATGGGCAATTAATGCTGATTGCAATGAATCTTCATAATTTGTCATGACAAGTTCGGATCTCCCGCCACGTGTTCAATTTGTTTAATTACAACAAATCTGATTTGATCCGTGTAATTATGGTGATTGCACTAAATCTGGTTGTTATGATTTGCGAGCAGCCATAATTTCGAGGGGATAAGACAGCCACGTGTCTCAACTGTCAAGAGGATTGCCACGTGTCTCTATTGTCATGAGGACCGCCACGTGTCTTAACTATCGTGCGTGGGACGTCCTGACAGAGCCGTATGAATACGGTCTCTAAATGAACCGCATATGGATGGCCCCCACACTCCTAGCCGCATGAAGGTAGCAACCGCATGAAGGTGGCAGCCGCATGAAGGGGGCAGCCGCATGCAGGGGCAGCCATATGAAGGGGGCAGCCACATGAAGATGGCAGCCGCATGAAGAGAGCAACCACATAGGAATGACAGCCGCATAGGAATGGCAGCCGCATAGGAGTGGCAGCCGTATAGAAGTGGCAGCCGCATAGGGAGCTTTGGACTTGACGGATCATGCCAGCTATAAAAGATTTTCTTCTTTTCCCTAGGAACTCGCCATCATGTCAGAGTCATCATTTCAACTTTTATGTCAGAGCTGTCATTTGTCAGAGCTGGCATTGTCAGGGCTGCCGTCAGAGTAATTAATTCAAGCTGCTGCTTTATGGCCAGTTGTCAGATCGGATAGCGTGAGGCCACGTGGCGTGGAGCCATCCGAGCCGCATGAAGGACTTTTGGAGCCGCATGAGGCCCCTTCTGTTTGTGAGCCGTATGGGATCCTGAAGGACTTATGATCCGCATGAGGATCCTTCTGTTTTGAGCCGCATGGGATCCTGAAGGACTTATGAGCCGCATGAGGCTCCTTCTGTTTTAAGCCGCATGGGCTTTTCTTGTCTTTTTCCATGCTTCTATAAAACCCCCTTCAAAGTTTTCAATTTACAAAATTGAAATACTTTGAATAAGAAGCATGGCTATATATAAGCTCTTCTGGCCGCAGAGGATATTCTGACCGCATGGGCTTCCTAGCCGCATAGACTTCCTAGCCGCATGGACTGTTTGGCCGCATAGGCTCTCTGCCACGTGTGCATCTCCTGCCACGTGTGCGTATTTTTAATTGCTCTTGATTTGCTTTGAATTTAAAGCCGCCTTTTGGGGCAGGATCCCAAGGGTCGGTTTTAATCATCCGGATTTTCCTCGATGACCGAGGAGTCGATTCTGTTCTTTATGCAGCACGCGGATCGAAGTGTCCATCGGTCCATGAGCCCCGCTCCCCTTTGTCTGCCTATAAATAAGGGGGTTTGTGGAACAGGGAGACTTCTTTACTTTCTCTTGTCTTCAACTCTTCTGGCCCTAAGTTGCTGTCTTCGTCTTCCTTCTCCGCTCATCAATTAACAATGGCCCCAAGTCTTCCAAAGCCGCGACGAAGGGTAAGGGAGTGGCTTCTTCATCAGCCACGGCTCCTGAAGTTCACCCCGATGTTCACCCCATCATTGCTGGTAAGGGTTTGGGAATATCGTATACTTCGAAACCCTAACAAAGACGGCTTTGTTGCATGCTTTATGCACAAGCCTTTAATGCGTCCCTCGTCTTCATCGAACTGTTCAAATTATATGGGCCGTATGTATGTCCCACGTCCGAGCTGCATGGGGGTATACCCCATGTCCGAGCCGTATGGGGGTTTGTCTAGTAGCCGCACAGGCATTTCACAAACTGAATCGTATAATGACCCGTCACACAGAGCCGCATAAGTCTCTCTGAATCAAACCACATGAAGCCCCCCTTAAACAGGACCGCATAAGCTCATCTGGATTGGGCCGCATAAGGCTGTGCTGAACCGAGCCGCATAATCTCGTCTGGATTGAGCCGCATGAAGCTCTGGCCATCTTCTAACTTTGTTTCTTTTTTATCTTTGATTCTTGCAGCATCCCTGCCGAAGACTGAGACCATTGTGAAGGAAGAGCTGCTGCCTCCTTTCAAACAAGAGTCATCGCTCGTTAAGGAAGAGGTAATACCAAAAATGGAGGAACAAAAAAGAGAGCTGGCGCCTATTGAAGTTACTGTAATGGAGGAGCCCCAGTCTGACGGCGGTAGTATTGGGAGTTCTGACCCTCCTGCTCCGGACGAGGATCTTGCTCAAGTAAATCCTTCATATAAAAAATGGTTGAGGGATTGGTATATGCGCCCTCGCAATTAGGATTCGTAGGCTCTCATAAATGTCTGTCTTTTGTCTTGATATTTCTGTCTGTCTTTAGCTGCAGTTTATGTTTTGCTTCTTTTGGACATCAATGTAATCTTCTTCCTTCTTGTCTGAATGAAATGATAGAGAACTTTTCTGGCTTGCTTATGAGATATAATCGTGTGAATGTAACTGATCAGAATACATTCGCTCTATTCTTTGCTTGTAGTAGTTGCCTCAATAGGAGACTTTTTGTGGACCTATTATCTTTGGCGTACCCTGGTTCTGGATACGGATAATAAGTTGGGAGAGAACCAACATACTTACTCAGAGGTAATGAGGACGTGATAAATATGAGGGTTTCTTCGATGGAGCCTTCCCACTCAGAGGTAATTAGGACATGGCAGGAGTGGGCTCCATGAAGGGGTATATAGAACAACTCAGAGGTAATGAGGACATGGAAGTTCTATGTGAGGGGGCGGTTTATTTTTGATGGAAGTGAAACAACTCAGAGGTAGCATCGACATGGTTGTCTTCGGAAATTTGTGGATCTGTTACCCTTTTTGTGCACTGGAAGTGTGGGTAGTGGATCATGAAGAAGGAGCTACTTTTAGGAAGAAAGTTCAGAGGTATGATCATACATGACTTACTACCCAAAAGATGCGATATAGATTGACCAGGATAGGAGTTCAGCGGTACCTGCGGGTACATAACTCGACAATCTGGATGATTTGGAGGCAGAATATGAGTTCAGCGGTACCACAGGGTACATAACTCGACTATCTGAAATATTCGAAAGCAGAATGTAAGTTCAGTGGTACCAGAGGGTACATAACTCTACAATTTAGGATATTTTGAGGATAAATGTAGGTGAGTTCAGTAGTACCAAGGGGTACATGACTCGATAATCTAAAATGTTTGGAGGCCGAATGTGAGTTCAGCAGTACCAGGGGGTACATAACTCAACAATCTGAGATATTTGGAGGTAGACTGTGGGTTCAGCGGTACTGGAGGGTACATAACTCAACAGTCTGAGATATTTATGGTATATTGTTTCAGATATAATACTTCTTTAGGAACTTGCCGTTGATGGGCAACATGAGCAAGTCTCTATTTTGTTTTGTGAGGCGGTAAGCTCCATTGGAGAATACAACATTGATGATGAACGGGCCTTCCCACTTTGGCAGAAACTTGCCGGCGGTTTTGTGAGTCATAACCATCAGCCTCCGAACTGCCAGAACAAGATCGCCTACTTGAAACATTCTGATTTTGACCTTCTTTTTGAAAGCTCCGGAGATTCGGGCTTGATACAGCTCAATTCGTTATTGAGCTAACAGGTGCTTCTCGTCTAAGGCCTCCAACTCTTGTAGTCGACGATGGTGATTATCGTCTGTCATCAATCGATAGGTGAGGGCGACGCGGAGTGAGGGGATTTGGGTCTCCAAGGGGAGAACTGCCTCGCTCCCGTATACCAAGGAGAATGGTGTATTCCCGGTGGCCGTTCGTACTGTAGTACGGTACGCCCATAAGCATTCGCCGAGCTTTTCATTCCAGTCGCGTTTGTTTGATGACACGAACTTCTTGAGAAACTTGATGATTATTTTGTTGAACGCTTCAGCCAGACCATTAGTCGCTGGGTTGTATGGTGTTGAAGCAATATTCTGGATTCGGTGTTTGTCGCAAAACCGATAGAAAGCGTGGCTTGCGAACTACGGACCATTATCATGGATGATCCTTCGGGGCAGTCCAAAGCGGTAAATGACGTGATGCTTGAGGAAGCTGATCACGTTTGAAGTCTTCACTTCTGTCAACGGAATAGCCTACCCCTATTTAGAGAAGTAATCTGTGATTGCGAGTATAAAGCGATGTCCTCTGGACGAAGGTGGAGTGATCGGACCAATGATGTCCATTCCCCATGCTTCGAATGGCCAGGATGCCACCGTCGGATGTAGAAACTCGGATGGCTGGTAGATAAAATCTGCGTGGACTTGACAGGCTTTGTATTTTCGTGCATAGTCTATTGCATCTGCAACCATCGTGGGCCAATAATAGCCCATTCGTCGAAGGCGATCCTGTAATTTCGGGCCAGGCTGATGGGCCCTGCAGACGCCGTCATGAGCTTCACGTACAACTTCTTTGGCTTCTGTATTTGATAGACACCGAAGCAGTAGTCCATCGTATGATCGCCGATATAGCATTTTCGTTTCTGTATCGTAAAAGAATCTGAGGGAACGTCTTCTGATAGAAGTGGCTTCCTTCGGATTCTCTGGCAGGATGTCGTAGACTACAAAGTCAATGAATGGTTGTCTCCAGTCTGGTGCTTTGTCGACTGCCAGCGTGGAGTAACTCTCAACATATTGAATATTATTCCTGGGACAGACCAACTCACGGCCTATGATGTCAACCAGATGATGAGCATGATTCGAAACTGCTAAGGAAGCGGCAAAACCTGCTAGGGCATCGGCTTCAATGTTCTGGAGCCTGGGAATATGTTCTATGAAGAACCCTTCCAAGGACGAGATGATGTCCATCGCTATTTGGTGATAGGAGATCATGTCTTCATGACGAACTTCGTATGAGCCCCGGATCTGGTTAACGATTAGCTGCGAATCGCCGTATGCTTCCATATACTCTACCCCCAGCTCTTTTACGAGTCGGAGGCCAATGACTAAAGCGTTGTACTCAGCCACATTATTTGAACAGGCTCCGTGAGAGAGTAGGCCCGATTGATTACCAGCCCGGAGGAAGAGATTAGCACTATTCTGACTCCAGCGACGATGTTGCCCTTGGGACTAGCTCTAGAAGCACCGTCGAAGAACATTTTCCATACGGCATCATGAGAGGCCATATTTGAATTGGCGACCTCATCTGGAATCTCTTCGTCTATTCTGGTTGACTCTGAACCTAGATGAGCCGCTAAAAAGTCTGCCAGAGCTTGACCTTTAACCGCTTTCTGTGGAACGAAGATCATGTGGTAGGGGGACAGTAATATCACCCAGGTAGCGAGGCGAGAGCTGAGTGCGCCCGACTTAGTCATGAGAACCCTGAGGGGATTGACTCTTGATATGACATGGATGGTTTGTCCAGTGACGTAGTGTCGCGTCTTCTGAATGGCGAAAACCAGAGCAAGGCACTCCTTTTCTACGGCAGTATATCGATGCTCCGGCCCCATCATCATTCGGCTGAGGTAATATATAGCTTGCTCATGGCCTGCATCATTGTTTTGTGCTATTAGAGCACCGAGAGAATGTTCCATCGCTCGTACATAGAGCAGGAATGGTCTTCCAGCAACCGGGGCTACCAGGACTGGAGGGTTCGTCAAATATTCTTTGATGCTGTCGAAGGCACGCTGGCATTCTTCGTCCCATACGAATGAAACGCCCTTCTTCATGAGGTGGGTGAATGGCTGACATCTCCCGGAGAGGTTAGAGATGAACCTCCTGATGTAGGCTAGCCTCCCTTGAAGGCCTCGGAGTTTACGAAGATTTCTCGGGGGACCCATCTCTATGATTGCCTTCATCTTTTCAGGGTCTATGTGGATACCCTGGGAAGTAATGATGAAACCCAAGAACTTCCCGCTGGATACGTCCAAGAAGGATTTTGTGGGATTTATTTTCAAATTGGGTGCTCGTATCAGGTCGAACACTGTCCTCAGATCATGCAGATGATCTTCCTTAGAGCGGCTTTTGATGGCGATGTCGTCGACATAGCATTCCATTGTCTTGTGCAGGTGGTCTCTAAAGATGATGCTCATAGCTCTTTGATAGGTGGCGCTAGCATTCTTTAAACCGAAAGGCATGACTGTGTAGCAGTATGTGCCAATTGGTGTTCGGAATAATGTATACTTTTCGTCGTCAGGGAATATCTTGATTTGGTTGTACCCCGAGAAACCATCTATGAATGACATACACTCGATGCCGCAGGTGTTGTCAATCGTGATGTCTGTGATAGGGAGGGGGAACTCATCCTTAGGACATGCCTCATTCAGATTACGAAAGTCGATACAGATTCAAATCTTTCCATTCTTCTTGAGGACTGGTACTATATTGGCGACCCAGTCTGGATGTTGTTCCTCACGGATGAAACCACTGGTTATCAGTTTATTGACCTCAGTTTCAACGGCATTCATGATGTCGGGGCGGAACCGTCGTTGTTGTTGCTTGACCGGGTTTGCGTCCGGACGGATGTTGAGTTTGTGAAGTACAACCTCTGGGTTCAGTCCTGGCAAGTCTTCGTAGCTCCAGGCAAACACGTCGATGTATTCTCTGACGAGTTGCAGTAGCGATTCTCTCTCTTCATCTGTCAGATTCTTGCTAACGAAGATGGGCTTGGGAGAGGACTCATCACCGAGATCAACTTGCACAACCTCATCTTCGGTGGGAGGCTCTCTTTGTTCGAACCGCTTCTCCCATTGCGCGTCCAATTGTTGTGCCCACGGCTCTAACTCAAGAAGTTCAGGAATGTCTTCATCTTCTTCGTAGGCGTCGGCAAATGCCATATTGACGGACCAGACTTGCCTGAGCATGTCCCCAATGCTGACGTCTGAATCAGAAGTTGGTGATCCGGTTGAGTGTGAATGCCAGTCGCATTCCTCATCTGAGCTTTCAGGGGTCATTGCAGGTGTAACATAACCTAGCCCACATCTAGTTTTGTTGTAGTAATCTCGTGGTTTCCCAGCCGGGACCGACAACTGTAAGGGTAGCCGCCGTCCAGTGCCGTAGTTCAAGCCTGGTGTAATTTCCAGATCATATCCTTGTTTTTGTATGAGGTACTTGGATTGGGAACTATATAGATAAAGGGGCAATCTTCCGATGTCGGGTTCGAGATCAACTTCTTCTATTCTGAAGGGTTGTGGGTCATTCTTTCGGCCGAAGATGATTGGATGATCCCCTCCCTCGACTATGTGGTAAGCGTCTTCCACTGGAGTAAGTTGGTTTGCGGTGTTGTAACACCCAATTTTCCAGATGAGGGTATTTTTGAAATTTTGCAATTATAATTATTATTTATTGATATTCATTTCACATTATGATTTTTGGTGATTTTTATTAATTTTTAAACTATTTAAAAACTGGTTTAAGTCATGACTTGTGATTTTGACGTGCTGCTAGTGAAACCCTAGAGACTGTATGACCTAGAGCCTAACCATGTCATTAGGATGATTTAATTATCATTTTTAGCCTAGGGATAATTTGGTCATTTTGACTTATTGAATTATTTGGTGATTTGTTGAATTGGTGAATTCTAGTTTGACTTTGACTTGTTGAGACCTAGTGGACTAGCCTAGAACCTAACCCTAGCCATGGTGACCCTAGTCTAACTTGAGTTAACCTATTTTAGTCATTAGAGAATAGTTTTAGAATGAGGGGATTTGGTTTAGAGAATTTAAGTCATGGCTTGTGGTTTCATGAAATGACTTATGGTTTAATTATTTAATTGATCATGACTTAAGCCCATAGGCTATTTAGTGAACCCTAACCCTAATTTTTGAGCTTATGACCAGCCACTAGGGCTCCCCTCCCTATAAATAATCTCCTCCTTGAGTTCTTGCCTCTTTTTATCATTCTAACACTTGGAGAAAAGAAAAGGTATTTTTCCCCTTCCAAAAATTCTTATTTTATTCATTTGGTCTCCTTTTTTATCATAGTCTTTTGCATTGGGTTCTAATTGAAGTTTATGGACTGTTGGTGGAGAGTATTTCAGTTTGGGATCAATTTGGAGCATTTGGCCATCAAGAGGAACACCCCCCATTTAAAGCCTTTTCTTGCAATTTGCACCTATAAGTAAAATCCTTTAAGTTGCATTATTATTTTGATTTCTTTACATATTAGGCTAGTTTTAGGTGCCCCCTAGTTGTACCTCGAATTTGGGTGGATTTCGTGTCCGTTTGGTGTCCGTATCGGGCACATGTCATAGTGTACGTATAGGTGTTCGATAGAATTCCCTTTAGGAAATTATTTTCAATTTTTGAAAATATAATTACATGAATTGGCAAATCTTAGTATGTACATTAAATTTTGTGAAGGGTGTTAGGTGTTTTTGTGTCGTTTTGTGTCAGTTTTTGCTGTTGGACATGCGTGCACGACACGAGTGCACTGTCCTGCTCACTGACACCTCGTGTGCACTGTACACGACACGTGGACACGTGCCACTTGACACAGACCTAGGGGCAATTTCTGACAAGACACCCCCAACGTCTCGTGTTGAGTCGTGTCGTGTCGAGTGAGAAAACTCACTCGCACTGGCCGCACGGGCCGCGCGCGCGTACTGTGCACACTGTTTGCTCTTCACTGTTTCGTGTCTCGTGCTCAGGACACGTGACACTTAGACACTGGTCAGGGTGACACACACGTACCCCTAGACCCCCTCTAGCTCTAGACACGTACACGAGATAGATGGTTGACTGTGTCGTGTCCTTTTGGACTCGATATGTGTGCATGAGCCCAACTTTTCACAGTTTTCGATACACTGAATTTTGCATATCTGGACACCTTCGTGTCCTGATTTCTGGATACTATGGACACGTGTGTCACACACACTCGACCCTTCCCCTCTGACACATGTTGTGTGTCGATTGTGATCGATTTGGTTCGAATGTACATGCGTATGGACTGATTTCATTCCAGTTTCTTTGACAGTTTCGAAATCGACTTTTCTTTTGAGGAATTCAATGTGTTAACCTGTTGATTGTTAAATTGTGCCATTTGGAATCACAAATGCATGTCTGATAACAACCTACCATACTAGGATTCATACTAGCAGGGGATTTTGGTTTTCGATTTGGTTTAAAATGGATTTTCCTGAAACTGTGCTTTGATTGATACTTTGCTGAGAATTCTTTTTTTTTTACTGAATTATTGAGGTTTAGTCATCATGAATGATTCATCTATATTTATCTAAGATTAGCCTAGCATGTTAGGTTAGTTGATAGCATAGGAATTAGTTTAATTGCATTGGTTTGAATCGATTTGTCCTAACTGATACCAGTTTTGAGTTGCACTGTTCCCTGTTAATTTCAAAACCGACACTGACTTGGGACACCCCTTCATTCCATGTACAGGTGCCCTTGTCCATCTGTCACGACCCGCACCCGCTATAAGGACACGTGTACGTAACAACACCCCGCCTTCACCGTAAAAACGGCGTGGAACGCTGTAGGTTTTCTACTCTAACAACAGTTTATATATATATATCAAAACCTGTCGAGAATATGGTCAACTCCGAATGGAGGACAAGCAATAATATATATGAATACTCAATCACAACTCTTAGATAATAAGTAATGACTGAAAGATAAAGACAACAAGACTATAAAATATAACCTGTCAAGTTCATCACAAATAATATACAAGTCTAAGTCCAAGTCTCTAATACAATCCCAAAATATAATATAATAACAAGTAGTAAGCTGGAGACAAGGTCCAGTCCAAAATGTCTAGTCTAACTAAACTAAGCTAGAGGCTCGTCGGGCGGAGCTAAGCCCTGCTGAACCAAGGTCTCCAAGTCTACGCCTACTACGTCAACCGGACCGTAGTAGGTAGGACAATCCTCCTCGCCACAATCTGTAAAATTTTGTCAACATATCCAGTCAGGATGGAACGAGCACAAATCTCAAATAACAATTCTAGTTAGACGATATTGAAAATGTAGCAGTAAATAGAGAGAATCTACGAAGTAAATAATGTGTACATAAATCATGGTAAGGCATGCCAAGGCTGTAATCTGAATGTAAGAACAGAAAAACAGTATAAATCATGTACGACAATCTGGAACTATATCTATGTGAGTTTAATTTTAGTTTCAATATGTGATCGGCTTAGAACTTGATACAATGTTTGGCCTGGCTAATCATACGTGAGTGTATGATTAACACTATGCAATGATGATACAATAATATCTGTGGGGTATTGATCACATCTCTACGCTAACACCCCCATCCATGACTAATATAGTGGATCCAGTCATGACACGTCATGATACGTATTCTCTGAGGGGGTCGCGAGCCTACGCAGGAATCGTATCTATACAATGAACAATAAACAATGAAGGCTTGCCCAGTGTATACCAAATATAAGAGGAATAACATCTTATGACGGGATCTAGACAAATATCAATCCGTGTGAACAATGTGTCAAGAGAACAAGGATAATCTGCACTAAATACTAGAAACAAAGACGATATCATAAAATAAAAATATTATCAGAGAATGTACTTGCCTGTACTATGATGGATAAGTCGACTGAGTCCAAGAACAGCGCCTCGAGGACCTATAGATGGAATACTGTATCAATATAATGGTTTGGAAGTGAAATTAAGTCATACTGAGTCAAAATAGGTCAAGACACGTCAAACTAAGTCAATCTAGGTCAAACAAAGTCAAACTAGATTGTACAGGGTCAATCTAAGTCATATTAGGCCTAGCTAGGTCAAACTGGGTCAATGCAAGTCAAACGGAATTAATCTAGGTCGATTTAAGTCAACGGTTAACGTATAGTTGACTTTTGGTCAACTGGTCAACTCTGGTCAACTCTAGGTCAACCCTAGGTCAATCCCAGGTCAATAGTGACTAATAGTTGACTTTTGGTCAACTGTCCAAGTTTAATAGAATTTGGGACTAAATTGGGTAAAGTGTTGACCCATAGTTGACTTTTGCTCTAAAAAGTCAACCATGGTCAACCGAGGTCAAGACTAGGTCTAGGCGACTATTTCCAATCATTACCAACCCATACAACCCATATCCAAGTCCATCTTGGACTTCGAACTCAAATCTTGGCCGTAGGCCAATATCCTATTTTACCCTTAAAAAGGGTAAAATTCTAACTTAGGCAATTATCAAGTTAGCCTACCTACGCTTGGTATTTTGACCCGTGCTCCCTAGGGTAGTAGGATACTAACCTATACATACGTTACCTACCAAGATACCTAGGTAAAGTGGACATCCAGTCTATGATACGGCCCAATGCCGATATCTTGAATATTTCAAGATACGCAATGGTACGGCGCGATACCGGCGCCCTACGACCCCGATTTCAACTCGGGAACCTACCCGTAAAATCTGATTCACGTATTCTAAGCCTACGCCAAGTTTCGTCATGTTCCGATACTCGGAGCTCGATTTCACTCTCTAACTCGATTTCCTCTATTATCCCCTTCTAGTTCTTATTCTAATTCTTCTTCTTAACTCTTCCTCTAACTTCTTCTACCTATTTCTCCTCTAATTCTTCTTCTAATTCCTTCTTCCTATCCTTTCTTTCTTTCATCATCTTCCTAATCTCATCTAATTCCTACTCTCATTCTCTTCCTATTCTAATCCTTCTTCTTGAATCTTTTCTAACTCTTTTTCTAGTCTTTCTAATCTCTTCTAATCCTTCCTCTTATTCTTCTTTCTAACTATCAAATTATCCATCTATACATATATATATATATATATATATATATATACATATATATATATATATACATATATATATATACACTTGGGGATTTATAGGGGTTAAAGGGAGGCAAAATGGGGGCTCACAAGGGGGGGAACTGCTGTAGCTGCTGCTACAGCAGCTACTCCTGCTGTGGCTGCTGTTTTTCTTCTTCTCCAATTCTTCTAACTATCTCATCTCCTACTTTCTATATATATATATATATATATATATATATATATATATATATATATATATATATATATATATATATATATATATATATATATATATATATAACCATCTATCTATGTATATATATATATATATATACACATCTAGTTATCTAGAGATGTATCTACATATCCATCTATCTATCTATCTATATATATCCATATACATACACATATATATATACTCTACATATATATTTACATACACCCACACATATAGATATATATATATATATATAAATACACACACACACTCTCCCTACCACACAAACACACACTCACTCTCACACACAACCACCACCACTCTCATGACAACTCCACCACCCTCATGACAACACCACCACCACTCTCATTCCTCTACACACACACACAAATCAAATATATATATATATATATATAATACATGCATATATATATATATATATATATATATATATATATATATATATATATATATATATATATATATATATATATATATATATATATATATATATATATATATATACCATTCTAATTAGAAAAACCCCAAATAATCTCTAACCTAGATTTCTAGGGAATCCTACAAAATTTGTGGGCAAAGTGTAGAGAATCTTCCCCTCTATAATTATTGTGAAAGCAATAAATAGAAAAAAGTAATAAATAAAGAATAAATGGCATACCTAAAATGGTTTTTCTTGAAGGAAGAAGGAGTTTGGGAAGAAGAAGGAAATTTAGAGAGAGAGAGTGTTTGTGACTTAGTGTAGAAGAAAGGGGGGCTTCCATCTCATGGCCGGCCATGTGGGGGGGTTATTGGGTTGTGGGTGTGATCCAATAACCCTCCAACCCATTAAACTTAGGTTGGGTTGGTTCGGGTTTGGTTCGGTTTGTTTCGGTTTAAATTCTAAATACTAATCAAGCTCTAAAATGACTAATTAAGCCATGGAAATAGGGTTTATGGTTTTTAGCCTAATTATGATGGTATGTGGGCCAAACCCAGCTAGTATGTGGGTCCTACTAGGGTCCAGGCTACCCGGGTCTCCAACTTAAGTCCAAATTGGATAAAATTCAAACCAACTCAAACAAATCCCTAAAAATCATATAAAATCAAATGAAATTCCTAAAAAATTATAAAACTTAAAAATGACAAAAATACCCCTTATTCGAAAGCTGTGGGTGACAAATCTACCCTCTTTAAAAAATTTTGTCCTCGAAATTCAAACGGTCGTACTCTTCTCTAAGTCAAGCACCCAACAACCAAGGTCTACTAAATTTATCCTAAGTTATATAACATGTAATCCAGGAAATCAGAACACATGCATGGTTTTAAATCTCTACAGTATCATGTTATTGCAGTCTTCATTGGGGTTTTCTATTTAATCTAGCATGATCATCACATATGCAAACTAAAGGTGTTAAGAAAGCAATCATCAATCCATGGGCGGAAAGAACAGGTAAAAGAAAGAGCAAGACCCTACTTTCTAGTCCAATGCGTGCAGGATCCTCAACTGTCATCGCAAAAGCCCTGTCTGGCGGGGTATATCCCGCTGCTGGTGGAGGGCGTGGTGCGGTGCCATAGGTGGCCTACCCTGTGCTCCATGAGCTCCACGGCGATGGTTCGAAGGACAATCCCTCGCCTGATGTCCCTCGGTGCCACAGTATAGGCACACACCCAAACGTCTCCTGCAAACCTCCCAGAGATGTCCGGATCTCTTGCAGTAGTGGCAAGTAGGTGCCTGCTGCGTCGGTCCCTGCTGCTGCTGCCGGGGCACCTGCTGAACTGGTGCCCTAATCGGAGCAGGAATCTGCTGCGAGCGTTGCGGAATAGAATGATGCTGGAGTTGAGGACGCTTAGCAGCCCCTGCGCTGCTAGTAGTCCCCGAAAATAGATTCCGGTCCCTCTTGGGCTTCAGGCCCCACTCCCGCTCTACCTTGCGGGCCTCCGCATAGATCTGGGTATAAGTCTCATAAAAGAAGGAAATGAGGATCTTGATGTCCCAGATCAGCCCGTCTCTGAAACGGTTCGCCCTGATCTTTGGGACTCGAACCATGTACTCCGCATATCGGCTCAGACGGCCGAACTCTGCGGCGTACTCCTCCACAGATAAACTGCCCTGCTGCAGGTCCTGGAACTGTCACACCAGGTCGATCTTGTCTATGGGGGAAAAGAACTTCTCCTTGAAGAGGAGCTTGAACTCTGTCCATGTACGGCCCTCTCCAGCTAGGGCTGGCTCATTTCTGAACCAGGTGCGTGCAATGTCTAGCAACTGCAAACCTACCGCCTCGACCTTTAGGTCGTCTGCCAGGCGGGAGGCCCTCATCTGCCGCTCGATATCCTCGAGCCAATCATCTGCATAGACCACACCTTCGGTCCCGCTAAAGTCACGGGGCCCGAGCTTCTTGAAGTCCTGGATATCTCAGTACCTAGTACGCGTCCCCGGATGCGGAGCCCTCTGCTCCACGGCTGTAAGGGCCAAATGATGGGCATCCTCCATGCCCTGACGTATCGCTTCTGTCTGCCTCTGCTGAGCCTCGGCCTGGGCTCTCTGAGTCTCCAGTATCTGCTGGAGGAAAGTAAGCATCTGCCCCATATCTGTAGGCAGGGGAGATAGAGGTGGAAGAACAGCTCCCATCACCGACGGAGGAGTCCCCTGCTGAGGAGGAGGGGGAAGAATGCCCCCAACAGCTCCCGTCGCGGCCCCCGGTACTGCAGGAAGAGCACCCGTAGTGACCCCAGGGACGATCATCGAGAGCGCTTGAGGAGTACCCCCGAGAACCCCAACAAAAGTCCCATCTGCAAGAGAAGTAATCGGAGCCTGTCCGCCAGAGGTAGCGGACCTCTCCGTCTCTCCGTGCTCCTCATCGGAAGAATGAGTCATAACCATCCTGGAGACAGATTGAAAAGAAGATATCAATATGGCACATGAAGGATTATATCAAAGGAGGACAGCTAGAATGCAGTAAATCAATATCAAAGATGGTAAGCAAGATAACCAAGGAAAGATCCTACTGTGATTGAGTACTCTTAGCCTATAGCCTATCCTAGATACGTACCGCAGGCTCGTAATAGCACTCTAAGTCGAGCGCCACTATGACATCACACTAATTGCGACTTCAGGACCTGCGTGGGCCACCACTAAAACGTGTCACGACCCGCACCCGCTATAAGGGCACGTGTACGTAACAACGCCCAGCCCTCACCCTAAAAACGGCGTGGAACGCTGTAGGTTTTCTACTCTAACAACAGTTTATATATATATATCAAAACCTGTCGAGAATATGGTCAACTCCGAACGGAGGACAAGCAATGAATATATATGAATACTCAATCACAACTCTAAGATAATAAGTAAAGACTGAAAGATAAAGACAACAAGACTATAAAATATAACATATCAAGTCCATCACAAATAATATACAAGTCTAAGTCCAAGTCTCTAATACAATCCCAAAATATAATATAATAACAAGTAGTAAGCTGGAGACAAGGTCCAGTCCAAAATGTCTAGTCTAACTAAACTAAGCTAAAGGCTCGTCGGGCGGAGCTAAGCCCTGCTGAACCAAGGTCTCCAAGTCTACGCCCACTACGTCAACCGGACCGTAGTAGGTAGGACAATCCTCCTCGCCACAATCTGTAAAATTTTGTCAACATATCCAGTCAGGATGGAACGAGCACAAATCTCAAATAACAATTCTAGTTAGACGATATTGAAAATGTAGCAGTAAATAGAGAGAATCTACGAAGTAAATAATGTGTACATGAATCATGGTAAGGCATGTCAAGGCTGTAATCTGAATGTAAGAATAGGAAAACAGTATAAATCATGTACAATAATCTGGAACTATATCTATGTGAGTTTAGTATTAGTTTCAAAATGTGATCGCCTTAGAACTTGATACAATATTTGGCCTGGCTAATCATACGGGAGTGTATGATTAACACTATGCAATGATGATACAATAATATCTGTGGGTATTGATCACATCTCTACGCTAACACCCCCATTCCTGACTAATATAGTGGATCCAGTCATGACACGTCATGATACGTATTCTCTGAGGAGGTCGCAAGCCTACGCAGGAATCGTATCTATACAATGAACAATAAACAATGAAGGCTTGCCTAGTGTGTACCATATATAAGAGGAATAACATCTTATGACGGGATCCAGACAAATATCAATCCGTGTGAATAATGTGTCAAGAGAACAAGGATAATCTGCACTAAATACTAGAAACAAAGACGATATCATAAAACAGAAATATTATCAGAGAATGTACTCGCCTGTACTGTGATGGATAAGTCGACTGAGTCCAGGAACAGCGCCTCGAGGACCTATAGATGGAATACTGTATCAATATAATGGTTTGGAAGTAAAATTAAGTAATACTGAGTCAAAATAGGTCAAGACACGTCAAACTAAGTCAATCTAGGTCAAACAAAGTCAAACTAGATTGTACAGGGTCAATCTAAGTCATATTAGGCCTAGCTAGGTCAAACTGGGTCAATGCAAGTCAAACGGAATTAATCTAGATCGATTTAAGTCAACGGTTGACTTATAGTTGACTTTTGGTCAACTGGTCAACTCTGGTCAACTCTAGGTCAACCTTAGGTCAACCCTAGGTCAATCCTAGGTCAATAGTGACTAATAGTTGACTTTTGGTCAACTGTCCAAGTTTAATGGAATTTGTGACTAAATTGGGTAAAGTGTTGACCCATAGTTGACTTTTGGTCTAAAAAGTCAACCGTGGTCAACCGAGGTCAAGACTAGGTCTAGGCGACTATTTCCAATCATTACCAACCCTTACAACCTATATCCAAGTCCATCTTGGACTTCGAACTCAAATCTTGCCCGTAGGCCAATATCCTATTTTACCCTTAAAAAGGGTAAAATTCTAACTTAGGCAATTATCAAGTTAGCCTACCTACGCTTGGTATTTTGACCCGTGCTCCCTAGGGTAGTAGGATACTAACCTATACATATGTTACCTACCAAGATACCTAGGTAAAGTGGACATCCAGTCTATGATACGACCCATTGCCGATATCTTGAATATTTTAAGATACGCAATGGTACGGTGCGATACCGGCGCCCTACGACCCCGATTTCAACTCGGGAACCTATCTGCAAAATCTAATTCACGTATTCTAGGCCTATGCCAAGTTTCATCGCGTTCCGATACTCGAAGCTCGATTTCACTCTCTAACTCGATTTCCTCTATTATCCCCTTCTAGTTCTTATTCTAATTCTTCTTCTTAACTCTTCCTCTAACTTCTTCTTCCTATTTCTCCTCTAATTCTTCTTCTAATTCCTTCTTTCTATTCTTTCTTTCTTTCATCCTCTTCCTAATCTCATCTAATTTCTACTCTCATTCTCTTCCTCACTTCCTCTCATTCTCTTCCTATTCTAATCCTTCTTCTTGAATCTTTTCTAACTCTTTTTCTAGTCTTTCTAATCCTTCCTCTTATTCTTCTTTTAACTATCAAATTATCCATCTATACATATATATATACATACTTATATATATATATATATATATATATATATATATATATATATATATATATATATATACACTTGGGAATTTATAGGGGTTAAAGGAGGGCAAAATGGGGGCTCACAAGGGGGGGAACTGCTGTAGCTGCTGCTACAGCAGCTACTCCTGCTGTGGCTGTTGTTTTTCTTCTTCTCTAATTCTTCTAACTATCTCATCTCCTACTTTCTATATATATATATATATATCTATATATATATACCAATATACCTATCTATCTAACCATCTATATATATATATATATATATATATATATATATATATACACACATCTAGTTATCTAGAGATGTATCTACATATCCATCTATCTATCTATCTATATATATCCATATACATACACATATATATATACTCTACATATATATTTACATACACCCACACATATAGATATATATATATATAAATACACACACACACTCTCCCTACCACACAAACACA
Source organism: Iris pallida (assembly GCA_029216955.1). Classification (NCBI taxonomy): domain Eukaryota; kingdom Viridiplantae; phylum Streptophyta; class Magnoliopsida; order Asparagales; family Iridaceae; genus Iris; species Iris pallida. Next base: position 90,892 of record JANAVB010026957.1, on the reverse strand, counting down.
CACTCACTCTCACACACAACCACCACCACTCTCATGACAACTCCACCACCCTCATGACAGCACCACCACCACTCTCATTCCTCTACACACACACACAAATCAAATATATATTTATATAATACATGCACATATATATATATACATATATATATATAACATTCTAATTAGAAAAACCCCAAATAATCTCTAACCTAGATTTCTAGGGAATTCTACAAAATTTGTGGGTAAAGTGTAGAGAATCTTCCCCTATATAATTATTGTAAAAGCAATAAATAGAAAAGAGTAATAAATGACATACCTAAAATGGTTTTTCTTGAAGGAAGAAGGAGTTTGGGAAGAAGAAGGAAGTTTAGAGAGAGAGAGTGTTTGTGACTTAGTGTAGAAGAAAGGGGGGGCTTCCATCTCATGGCCGGCCATGTGGGGGGGGGGGGGGGTTATTGGGTTGTGGGTGTGATCCAATAACCCTCTAACCCATTAAACTTAGGTTGGGTTGGTTTGGGTTTGGTTCGGTTTGTTTCGGTTTAAATTCTAAATACTAATCAAGCTCTAAAATGACTAATTAAGCCATAGAAATAGGGTTTATGGTTTCTAGCCTAATTATGATGGTATGTGGGCCAAACCCAGCTAGTATGTGGGTCCCACTAGGGTCCAGGCTACCCGGGTGTCACGCTCCAGAACCAGAATACTGGAGAGCGGAGGCAGACATAGCCAGCTACGTATATTGAAGTGCAACCCACCTCGCTATACGGTCACGGCTGTCTAGGATACATGAGGGTTTATCTACAAGCCAGCAGTCTCTTAAGGTCATGAGCAGCCTATTGTCTCAATCACAAGCAAGTAAGTAAAAGTTACAAGATGTATGATCATCAAATATACAATTGTAAGGCGTCCCAAACATTACATATTCAGCTGATCATGAAGCTAGTCGTTACAAAATATTAGGACTAGCAAGAGTTTAGTCATACATGATCAACCCTAGGATCTGTCAATCATGTTACAGCCCGTAGGCAGACAGTAAGTAAAGTGCAATCGAGCTAAACAGGTGCTCGTCGGCTAAACGCCTCAAAAGAATATTTTTACAATAAAGTGGGAGATCAAAACCCAAAAAATCCGAAAATAAGCAAATATAGATCTACAAGAATCTAGCCATGGAAAGTGAAAATGCCAAGTTCTAAAGTGTTTTAGAATGTAGTAAGGAAGAGAATGAAGTAATAAAATTGGAGTTCCTCCATGAAGCAAGTTGCACTTGCCTAGACCTCTCTCTTCTCTCTCTGGTAGGTAAGAAGTAATGAGGAAGAAGAAGACGAGATTAATGAAGAGAGAGAAAAGAATGGGCTAATAAATACAAATGGAGGTAGTAGGTAGGGGGTTCATCCAAGGGTTCATCATGAACCCAAGCAAAACCAAGCCAGGCCGAACCAACCAACCCGAACCAGGAATAGACCAAGTCAAGAAAGAAATGCCAAGCCAGGAAATCTTGCAATAAAATACGTATACGTATTCCAAGAATAGGTGATACGAACCACAGGCATTACAACTCTACCCACCTTAAAAGAATTCCATCCTCGGAATTTAATTAAGAGGCTGGAGGAGCAATGACCAGCTACATTAATCACATGCAAGCTATAACTAGGCAGACAATCACTCATTCAAGCAAGGAATCGAAGGCATGAGGCATAAGAAAGACATTATACCTCACGAGTCAAACAAGTCGGGATATCGCGATCGGATATCATCCTCACGCTCCCACGTTGACTCCCCCAAAGAGTGATGACCCCAAGCAACTCGGACTAACTTGATAGTCTTGTTCTTGAGGATCTTCTCTCTCCGGTCCAATATAGACACAGGCCTCTCCTTATACGAAAGGTTGGTACCAACAACCAATTCCGAATGATCTAGGATGTGGCTCGGGTTCGGGATATACCGTCGTAATTGGGATACATGGAACACGTCATGCACCTCGCTTAGCGACGGCAGAAGAGCGAGACGATAGGATACATCTTCTACTCGCGCCAGAATGTCGAACGGTCCTATATACCTAGGACTAAGCTTTCCCCGCACGCCGAAATGAATGACGCCACGGTTAGGCGAAATCCTCAGGAATACATGACCGCCGACCGAAAACTCGAGAGGACGTCGATGAGAATCGGCCCAATGGCTCTGGCGATCTTGGGCAACTCGAAGACGATCTCTGACTCTCCTGACCAGTTCAACTGTCTGAGCGATCATTTCTGGACCAAGCATCTGTCTCTCTCCAACATCATCCCAAGCTAACGGGGATCTGCACTTCCTACCATACAGTGCCTCGAACGGTGCCATCTGGATACTGGCCTGGAAACTGTTGTTGTACGAGAATTCTACTAGGAGCAAGTGATCTTCCCATGAACCACCGAAGTCAAGTGTGCAAGATCGCAACATATCTTCAAGAGTCTGGATCGTACGCTCCGACTGACCATCTGTCTGCGGATGATACGCTGAACTGAACTGGAGACGAGTTCCCAAACTCTCCTGCAGGCTACGCCAAAAGTGTGACGTAAACCTGGAATCTCGGTCCGAGGTGATACTGACTGGCACACCGTGCAATCTGACAATATGCCTGAGGTACATCTCTGCTAGCTGAGCCGTCGACTGACCAACTATGAATGGGAGAAAGTGAGCTACCTTCGTGAGCCGATCAACTATAACCCAGATAGCATCTCTGCCAGCTGGGGATCTAGGTAATCCAGTCACGAAATCCATGGTCACATGCTCCCACTTCCATTCTGGAATCGGCAAGGGCTGAAGAAGTCCAGCCGGTCTCTGATGTTCGGCTTTAACTTGTTGGCAAACCAAACACCGAGAGACAAACCGAGCTATCTCCCGCTTCATGCCATTCCACCAGAAGTGCTGACGGATATCTCGGTACATCTTCGTACTGCCAGGATGGATGGAATACTGAGAACTGTGCGCCTCTGACATGATCTCCTGCCGGATATCTCTGCTCGGTACACAAAGACGCTTCCCATGTCGAAGTATACCGTCCTCATGAATGCATAACTCTGGTCTTCGTCCTGCCTCACACTCTGTCCTGTGTCGCTGAAGCTTGGAATCTGCTGACTGCGCCATTCGAATCCTCTCGACTATAGTGGACTAAACTTGCATACTGGCCATCAATGCCACACTGGAAGGGAGAACAACTTCTATACCCATCTTCTGAAGATCTGCTAACAGCTCTGGCTGTGCTGTTAGAAAATAAACTCCCGCTCTCCTGCTCAAAGCATCTGCAACAACATTGGCCTTCCCAGGATGATACTGCAGGTTGACATCATAATCCACAAGAAGCTCCAGCCATCTTCTCTGACGCATGTTAAGATCCTTCTGGGTAAAAACATACTTCAGGCTCTTGTGATCGGTGAAAATCTCTACCCTGTCTCCATACAAATAGTGCCTCCACAACTTAAGTGCAAACACCACTGCTGCCAGCTCCAAGTCATGGGTTGGGTAATTCCTCTCATGATCACGAAGTTGTCGTGACGCATAAGCTATTACCTTCCCATGCTGCATCAGAACACATCCTAAACCTCTGCCTGAAGCATCACAATATACTGAGAATCCTCCGGTTCCATCTGGAAGCGTGAGAATAGGAGCTGTTATCAGGCCTCGCTTCAACTGCTCAAAAGAACTCTGACACTCTGCTGTCCAAGCAAACTGCGCATCCTTGCGGGTCAACTGCGTCAATGGCGCTGAAATTCGAGCAAAATCCGAAACAAACCGTCGGTAGTAGCAGGCCAATCCAAGAAAACTACGAACCTCTGCAACTGTGCTGGGCACTGGCCATGACTCAATAGTCACAATCTTCTGGGGATCCACTTCTACTCCTCCTCTGGTGATGATATGACCCAAGTACAAAATGCGATCAAGCCAGAACACGTATTTACTGAACTTGGCATATAACTGGTGCTCTCTGAGAATCTAAAGAACTACACGGAGATGCTGCTCATGCTCCGCATTACTCTTGCTGTAGACCAGGATGTCATCCAAGAACATAATCACAAACTGATCCAAGTAAGGCATGAAGATGCGATTCATGAGGTCCATGAATACTGTCGGTGCATTGGTTGCTCCAAAGGGCATAACAAGGAACTCCCAATGCCCATACCTCGATCTAAAAGCTGTCTTCGGGATGTCCTGCTCTCTGACTCTGATCTGATGATAACCTGAGCGCAAATCAATCTTCGAGAATACTGAAGCCCTCTTGAGTTGATCAAACAAGTCATCTATCCTCGGGAGAGGGTATCTGTTCTTGATTGTCACTGAGTTCAAGGTACGATAATCAACACATAACCTGGATGTACCATCCTTCTTCTTCACAAGAAGCATCGGGGCTCCCCAAGGCGATCCACTAGCACGAATGAATCCCTTGGCTCGAAGTTCTTCAATCATCTTGTACAATATCTCTAACTCTGACAGCGCCATCCTGTAGACTCTCTCTGACACTGGGGCTGTCCCGGGAATCAAGTCTATAGTGAACTCGATCTCCCGCTCTGGAGGCATACCTGGTAGCTCTTCTGGGAAAACATCTGGGAACTCATCCACTATCCTGGGCAACTGAACTGTTGTTACTGCCATCCGCAATACTGGAGGAGATGACTCAACTGCGCCTCGGGAAAAGGAAAACTCTGGCTCGCCTGGAATGCTAAAAACAACCCTGCCGATATGGTAGTCTATTCTAGCATACTGGTTCCTTAACCAATCCATCCCTAGGACCACATCATAATCAGCCATCGGGAACTCTATCAATCTAGCCGAAAATTCTCTACCGCTAACTACGATCCGACACGAGGAAAACACTCTATCTACTCCCACAAGTCCGTTACCAGTAAGTATATTAAGCCTTACTGATAATGACTCGGGCTCCAATCCTACCCGTGTCGTGAATCGTGCAGACATAAAAGAATACGATGCACCAGAATCAAATAAAGCTGAAGCTGGAAAGGAGTTGACGAGAATAGTACCTGCCACTACCTCTCCTGGTGCCAATCCTTCCTCTGCGATCATCACCATAGCATGACCATGCCCTCGGGGTGCTGGTCCCCTCTGCTGAAATCCTCGCTACCTGCTCTGACTCTGGGCTTGGGCTTGTGCATACTGCTGGAGGTTCTGCTGCTGGAACATCTGGGACTGAGGCGGCAAGGGCCTCGGCAATAGATACTGCTGCTGCTGCTGGACTGGAACTGGTCCTCTCACCGAAGAGCTAGAAAGGTTGGACGATGATGAACCACCCCTATTCGGGCAGGATCCAACCCTGTGGTCTGGTGCTCCACAAGCCAGACACAATCCCTGTGCCCTGCAACATTCTGCCACTACATGGCCTGGCTTCCCACAATGAGAACAACCCACTGCGAAAGATTGCTTCTGCTTCTGCTGCTGCTGTTGAGGGTACGTCGGGGTGGAATGCTGAACCGACGTTACTGAGGCCGCTCGCCTCGAAGCTCTAATAGTCAAAGCCCTGGCTGCCGGGACTGGTGCTGAAGACTGATTCATCTGGCCGTGAGATCTCTTCCGACCTCCGGTCCTATCCACAATCCTCTGGAAGGTATACTCATGCCTCCGGGCTGCTCTCAAGACTGCATCAAAAGTCTGATGCTCAAACTGCTCGACTGCCAATAAGATCTCCAGGTGAAGCCTATGCTGGAACCGCTGGGCTCTATCATACTCGGTTGCCACCAAGGTAGGAGCAAACCGACTGAGTCTGGAAAACTCGGCCGCATATCCGTCGACCGTCCTGCCTCCTTGCTTCAGATTAGTGAACCGGGTCTGTAGATCATATCGGGCTACAGCATCGAAATACTTGGTCTGAAATCTCTCTCTGAACACCGCCCAAGCAATAGGTGCCACTAATCCAACGGCCTGAGCTGCCCACCAGCTGCGGGCAAGATCTAACAACTGCAGGCGCACAACTGCCACCTTCTCGTTCTCTGGAGTCCTGGCTGCTTCGAGGACCACCTCTGTATCCTGAAGCCAAGCATCTGCTGTGATAGCATCTTCACTACCATCAAAGAAGGGAGGGTTCAAGCGCTTGAAGCTGTTGGCCGCGCTGTTCCCTGGATGACCGCCTCTGGTCAGAGCATCCGCCAATACTTGTTGCAAGGCATCTCCACGACGATCTTGAGAAGCTATCAAGGTCCTGACGAGTCCTACTAATGTGCCATCATCATGTTCGGCAGGCTGAACTGGCTGAACTGGGGGCTCTTCTCTAATATGCTCGACTCTGGAGGCTACTCCGGAGTGCTGGACTTGATCTCCGGGTTGCTACTGGTTCGCGGAAGGTGCTCCGTCTTGCTGGTCGGTAGGACCACGAACAATGCCGCTGAAGAAGACGACATAGGGAACAATAAGGAAGGACCAGGACAGATCAACGATACAAGCATATGATCAGGACAAGAATCCAGGGATTCAGAAGATACGAGCAGAGATCAAAGACGAATACTGATTGAGACATCTATTCGGTAAACCCTCACATATCTTAATTTACAAGACCTGCATGGGCTACCACTTAAACCATGTCACGCCCCAGAACCAGAATACTGGAGAGCAGGGGCAGACATAGCCAGCTACGTATATTGAAGTGCAACCCACCTCGCTATACGGTCACGGCTGTCTTGGATACATGAGGGTTTATCTACAAGCCAGCAGTCTCTTAAGGTCATGAACAGCCTATTGTCTCAATCACAAGCAAGTAAGTAAAAGTTACAAGATGTATGATCATCAAATATACAATTGTAAGGCGTCCCAAATATTACATATTCAGCTGATCATGAAGCTAGTCGTTACAAAATATTAGGACTAGCAAGAGTTTAGTCATACATGATCAACCCTAGGATCTGTCAATCATGTTACAGCCCGTAGGCAGACAGTAAGTAAAGTGCAATCGAGCTAAACAGGTGCTCGTCGGCTAAACGCTTCAAAAGAATATTTTTACAATAAAGTGGGAGATCAAAAATAAACCCACTCGTTGCCAGGGTTCCGTCTAGTGGCCACCATCTGGCTGGAAGGTCGGTAGATCCTCTGGAGCTGCTCCGAAATCTGGCCATACAAAACCAGCTGGGTCAGATCCCAGAAAGAGCAAGTGCCACAAAGGAAGCTTCACTTAGGAACTAAAACCAGCAATCAGCACAAGATATAAATAAAAGTAAGAACTGGAAATAAGAAAATACATCAGGATGATATACGACGAGATAACCATGGGACTATTCAGATTACTAGGTTACAACCCGTAAACCAAACAAGGACCGGGGTTGTAATCCTTTGTCGAACAGAACTTGGAATTCTCACCATTTATACAAGCATTCTGGTTATTCAATAATCTGGAACAGGATCAGGGCAAGACTAGACTGGTTAGACTCCATCCAATCATTTCATGGCCAAGCAAGAATTACGGCTTGATACTTTAACTAACTAGGGTTATCACAGGCCTAATTACTAACAAGATGCAGTGAGATTATTCCACAGCCACAAGCCCTGCAGACCATCCAGGTTACCCAGGTCGAAATTATGGGTTAAATTCAGGTGGGTACACCGTCCAGGAAACACATGTACCCTTAGGTAGCTTGAAGGGTGCAACACATGACAGTGTGCTGAAAATATGCCCTACTCGACGGCAGGCTACAGATCCCAGACGCGCCCAGGTAACGGGATTGCCTGTAGCTGGGAAATCTCTTCATGACTAATGTATTATTCTAGTTATTAGTCCTTAGTTTATTTCAATAGGTACTCCTGACCGTGGTACTCAGGAGTCCCCTCCTAGACATGATGCAAGATAGGACTGGATTATTTGTACAAGCACAATCGCCCACGGTGTCCAGGATGTTCATTCTTGTCAGGTCATGTCATGTCAGGTAGCCATCGCAACAGCTGTTCAAGATAATTATGCCAGGTTTATCATGTCAAGTATTCTTGTCAGGAGTGCGCCACGACGGGCCACTATCAGGTCATGTCAGGTATCATTTCCAACATATTAAACAAATCTATGATTATCAAGTTCACGACAAAAGGTGTAAGGATATAAAATGGACGTAAAATATCTAATAAAATATCAATATTCAGGGCTATAGAAGAGTCATGCGGCTAAGTCATATGCGGTCAGGAAAGGGTAGACTCATGCGGCCCAATTAGGAGAGCGCATGCGGCCAGGGTCACTGGATCCCATGCGGCTAAGACAAGGGGGCGCATGTGGTCAGAAAGATAGGAAACTCATGCGGCTGGGGGAATGGGTCTTATGCGGCTAGCTGGCCAATCAGGTACATGCGTCCGGAGGGGAAAGTGTGGTTCCATACGGCTCGAGAAGAAGCAACCCATGCGGCTGCGGGGGAAGGGAACCATATGCGGCTCAGAAGGGAAGAGTACTCATGCGGCTGCGGGGAGTAATGCCTATACGGCTGGGAGCAAGTGTGCATATACGGCTCGCGAGTGTTGAGTTCATGCGGCTCTGGGTGAAGTCCTCATGCGGCTGGGTCAAGCAAGTCTCATGCGGCCAGCGGGAATGGCGCATGCGGCTGCAGAGTTCAGAACTTATGCGGCTGGGAATTGAGTGAGTTATGCGGCCAGATGAGTTCGGCCCTCATGCGGCTCAAGTACTTCCAGCCATGCGGCTGAAGAGAACACTTGCCGCATGAATATTCATACGGTCAAGTCAAGCACAGTTCATCTTCTCCAAAATTTCAGAGAAGAAGAACACCATGAGAGCCAAGTCCTCAAGCTCCATAACTCCATCATCCGGAGCCTAAATCCGAACTTCCATAGGTCAAAATGGGGTAGAACGAAATTCTCTACAACATGGAACCATCAAAACTAGGAAATAACAAGATTAAGTAGATCAAAACCCAAGAAATTCAAAAATAAGCAAATATAGATCTACAAGAATCTAGCCATGGAAAGTAAAAATGCCAAGTTCTAAAGTGCTTTAGAATATAGTAAGGAAGAGAATGAAGTAATAAAATTGGAGTTCCTCCATGAAGCAAGTTGCACTTACCTAGACCTCTCTCTTCTCTCTCTGGTAGGTAAGAAGTAATGAGGAAGAAGAAAATGAGATTAATGAAGAGAGAAAAAAGAATGGGCTAATAAATACAAATGGAGGTGGTAGGTAGGGGGTTCATCCAAGGGTTCATCATGAACCCAAGCAAAACCAAGCCAGGCCGAACCAACCAACCCGAACCAAGAATAGACCAAGTCAAGAGGGAAATGCCAAGCCAGGAAATCATGCAATAAAATACGTACACGTATTCCAATAATACGTGATACGAACCACAGGCATTACACCGGGTCTCCAACTTAAGTCCAAATTGGATAAAATTCAAACCAACTCAAACAAATCCCTAAAAATCATATAAAATCAAATAAAATTCCTAAAAAATTATAAAACTTGAAAATGACAAAAATACCCCTAATTCAAAAATTGGGGGTGACAAATCTACCCTCCTTAAAAAAATTTGTCCTCGAAATTCAAACGGTCGTACTCTTCTCTAAGTCAAGCACCCAACAATCAAGGTCTACTAAATTTATCCTAAGTTATATAACATATAATCTAGGAAATCAGAACACATGCATGGTTTTAAATCTCTACAGTATCATGTTATTACAGTCTTCATTAGGGTTTTCTATTTAATCTAGCATGATCATCACATATGCAAACTAAAGGTGCTAAGAAAGCAATCATCAATCCATGGGCGGAAAGAATAGGTAAAAAAAAGAGCAAGACCCTACCTCCTAGTCCAATGCGTGCAGGATCCTCAACTATCATCGCAAAAGCCTTGTCCTGGCGGGGTATATCCCGCTGCTGGTGGAGGGCGTGGTGTGGTGCCATAGGTGGCCTACCCTGTGCTCCCTGAGCTGCACGACGATGGTTCGAAGGACAATCCTTCGCCTGATGTCCCTCGGTGCCACAGTATAGGCACACACCCAAACATCTCCTGCAAACCTCCCAGAGATGTCCGGACCTCTTGCAGTAGTGGCAAGTAGGTGCCTGCTACGTCGGTCCCTGCTGCTGCTGCCGGGGCACCTACTGAACTGGTGCCCTAATCGGAGCAGGAATCTGCTATGAGCGTTGTGGAATAGAATGATGCCGGAGTTGAGAATGCTTAGCATCCCCTGCGCTGCTAGTAGTCTCCAAAAACAGATCCCAGTCCCTCTTGGGCTTCAGGCCCCACTCTCGCTCTACCTTGCGGGCCTCCGCTTAGATCTGGGTATAAGTCTCATAAAAGGAGGGAATGAGGATCTTGATGTCCCAGATCAGCCCCTCTCTGAAACGGCTCGCCCTGATCTCCTGGTCTCGAACCATGTACTCCGCGTATCGGCTCAGACGGCCGAACTCTGTGGCGTACTCCTCCACAGTTAAACTGCCCTGTAGCATGTCCTGGAACTGCTGTACTAGGTCGATCTTGTCCGTGGAGGAAAAGAACTTCTCCTTGAAGAGGAGCTTGAACTCTGCCCAAGTACGGCCCTCTCTAGATAGGGCTGGCTCATTTCTGAACCAGGTGCGTGCAATGTCTAGCAACTGCAAACCTACCGCCTCGACCTTTAGGTCGTCTGCCAGGCGGGAGGCCCTCATATGCCGCTTGATATCCTTGAGCCAATCATATGCATAGACCACACCTTCGGTCCCGCTAAAGTCACGGGGCCTGAGCTTCTTGAAGTCCTGGATATCTCCGTACCTAGTACGCGTCCCCGGATGCAGAGCCCTCTGCTCTACGGCTGCAAGGGCCAAATGATGGGCATCCTCCATGCCCTGACGTATCGCGTCTGTCTGCCTCTGCTGAGCCTCGGCCTGGGCTCACTGAGTCTCCAGTATCTGCTGGAGAAAAGTAAGCATCTGCCCCATATCTGTAGGCAGGGGAGGTGGAGGTGGAAGAACAGCTCCCATCACCGGCGGAGGAGTCCCCTGCTGAGGATGAGGGGGAAGAACGCCCTCGACAGCTCCCGTCGTGGCCCCCGGCACTGCAGAAAGAGCACCCGTAGTGACCCCAAGGATGGTCATCGAGTGCGCTTGTGGAGTACCCCCGAGAACCCCAACAAAAGTCCCATCTACAGGAGAAGTGACTGGAGCCTGTCCGCCAGAGGTAGCGGACCTCTCCGTCTCCCCGTGCTCCTCACCGGGAGAATGAGTCATAACCATCCTGGAGACAGATTGAAAAGAAGATATCAATATGACACATGAAGGATTATATCAAAGGAGGACAGCTAGAATGCAGTAAATCAATATCAAAGACGGTAAGCAAGATAACCAAGGAAAGATCCTTCTGTGATTGAGTACTCTTAGCCTATAGCCTATCCTAGATACGTACCGCAGGCTCGTAATAGCACTCTAAGTCGAGCGCCACTACGATATCGTACTAATTGCGACTTCAGGACCTGCGTGGGCCACCACTAAAATGTGTCACGACCCGCACCCGCTATAAGGGCACGTGTACGTAACAACGCCCAGCCCTCACCGTAAAAATGGCGTGGAACGCTGTAGGTTTTCTACTCTAACAACAGTTTATATATATATCAAAACCTGTCGAGAATATGGTCAACTCCGAACGAAGGACAAGCAATGAATATTTATGAATACTCAATCACAACTCAAAGATAATAAGTAAAGACTGAAAGATAAAGACAACAAGACTATAAAATATAACTTGTCAAGTCCATCACAAATAATATACAAGTCTAAGTCCAAGTCTCTAATACAATCCCAAAATATAATATAATAACAAGTAGTAAGCTGGAGAAAAGGTCCAGTCCAAAATGTCTAGTCTAACTAAACTAAGCTAGAGGCTCGTCGGGCGGAGCTAAGCCCTGCTGAACCAAGGTCTCCAAGTCTACGCCCACTACGTCAACCGGACCGTAGTAGGTAGGACAATCCTCCTCGCCATAATCTGTAAAATTTTGTCAATATATCCAGTCAGGATGGAACGAGCACAAATCTCAAATAACAATTCTAGTTAGACGATATTGAAAATGTAGCAGTAAATAGAGAGAATCTACGAAGTAAATAATATGTACATGAATCATGGTAAGGCATGTCAAGGTTGTAATCTGAATGTAAGAACAGGAAAACAGTATAAATCATGTACAACAATCTGAAACTATATCTATGTTAGTTTAGTATTAGTTTCAACATGTGATCGGCTTAGAACTTGATACAATATTTGGCCTGGCTAATCATACGTGAGTGTATGACTAACACTATGCAATGATGATAAAATAATATCTGTGGGGTATTCATCACATCTCTACGCTAACACCCCCATCCCTGACTAATATAGTGGATCCAGTCATGACACGTCATGATACGTATTCTCTGAGGAGGTCGTGAGCCTACGCAGGAATCGTATCTATACAATGAACAATAAACAATGAAGGCTTACCCAGTATATACCCTATATAAGAGGAATAACATCTTATAACGGGATCCAGACAAATATCAATCCGTATGAACAATGTGTCAAGAGAACAAGGATAATCTGCACTAAATACTAGAAACAAAGACGATATCATAAAACAAAAATATTATCAGAGAATATACTCGCCTGTACTGTGATGGATAAGTCGACTGAGTCCAAGAACAGCGCCTCGAGGACCTATAGATGGAATATTGTATCAATATAATGGTTTGGAAGTGAAATTAAGTCATACTGAGTCAAAATAGGTCAAGTCACGTCAAACTAAGTCAATCAAGGTCAAACAAAGTCAAATTAGATTGTACAGGGTCAATCTAAGTCATATTAGGCCTAGCTAGGTCAAACTGGGTCAATGCAAGTCAAACGGAATTAATCTAGGTCGATTTAAGTCAACGGTTGACTTACAGTTAACTTTTGGTCAACTGGTCAACTTTGGTCAACTCTAGGTCAACCCTAGGTCAACTCTAGGTCAATCCTAGGTCAATGGTGACTAATAGTTGACTTTTGGTCAACTGTCCAAGTTTAATGGAATTTGGGACTAAATTGGGTAAAGTGTTGACCCATAGTTGACTTTTGGTCTAAAAAGTCAACCGTGGTCAACCGAGGTCAAGACTAGGTCTAGGCGATTATTTCTAATCATTACCAACCCTTACAACCGATATCCAAGTCCATCTAGGACTTGAACTCAAATCTTGGCCGTAGGCTAATATCCTATTTTACCCTTAAAAAGGGTAAAATTCTAACTTAGGCAATTATCAAGTTAGCCTACCTATACTTGGTATTTTGACCCGTGCTCCCTAGGGTAGTAGGATACTAACCTATACATACATTACCTACCAAGATACCTAGGTAAAGTGGACATCCAGTCTATGATACGGCCCATTGCCGATATCTTGAATATTTTAAGATACGCAATGGTACGGTGCGATACCGGCGCCCTACGACCCCGATTTCAACTCGAAAACCTATCCGC